>JAJQOW010001494.1:0-45914 GCA_037975125.1 Latrodectus hesperus
CAATCTTTTAGAATGAAGATCTTTCTATGTGCGGCAAGCTGGCATCACCCGTACAGAAGTCAGCAGAAGCAGGCTTGGCCAAGCTGACAACAATACTATTTATTACATAATGATAACGCAAGCTTGATTATGTTAGTGATAATATCCATGAGTTTCTTTGAATATTCAAAATACACACAGTTCTAAGATATACTTTGAGCAAATGTATTTTTGATGTTATTCGTGGCAAATTCATGAAATAATCAAAATTTGAGCAACATATCTATTCAAAAACCTTCTTGCACGCGGGTTTGGAAAATTTCTTTACCGCCTCTGTATTGATTTTTGCTGTTAGAATAGGATTTTTGATTCTTATTTGAAAGGATTCTTTAAGGATAAACAGTAAAAAAAAATATCATGCCAATTAAATCTAATGCTCCTAATGAGTCCATTTGATATAAAAACATAGAGACAAAGTATAGTTTACGTGTTCATATTGTTACACATCACCTTTTAAATATGTTTCATTTTGTATATTGTGTATAACAAAAGACATGTAAAATTGTATGTACATAGCGAAAGTCTGATTAATTGTTCATTATTATAACATTGAAAATTAATTATTTCTCTCATCACTATTTTCTCTTTATTTTTTTATCATTAATTGACATTCACAATGAATCTATCTACATCCCATATGTAAGAAACAAAAGAAATAATTTTATATTCTCAAAAAATTACGATTTTTCTGCAATATTTTTCTTCTAGGTATTCATTTTATCATATATACTTTTAAAATCCTTTATATGGTAAAGAAATTTCATGATTTAATAATGACATACAGATTAAAAGTTATTGTGTATACCTAAGAAAACAATAAAGCCTTTTTAAAAAGAAATATTATTTTTGAACAGGGAATTAAAAATTACATGTATTTCAATATTTTGTACGCATGTAAATTATCCAATCATTTTGGTAATATATAATACATACATGTGTACACCCGCCACACATATATATGCATATATATATATATATATATATATATATATATATATATATATATATATATATATATATATATATATATATATATATATATATATATATATATATATATATATAATATATATATATATATTATATATATATATATATATATATATATATATATATATATATATATATATATATATATATATATATATATATATAATATATATATATATAGATATATATAGATATATATATATATATATATATATATATATATATATATATATATATATATATATATATATATATATATATATATATATATATATATATATAAAGTCTAACATTACAATACATTAATACATAACCCAAAATATGATATTTGAGTGTTGATGGTTAGTTATATGCTATTGCAAACATATGCCATGAAACCATACGTGTTATTGATAATGATATGAACCACTTATTGGAAATCAAAAATAGAGCATTTTATGAAATAAGATTAAGAAACAGGAAAATAAATGCGCCTATTCTATAAAATCTGATGATGATCTTGACGTTTCAAAATGTGCCCTAAGTTGTCGATCATGCAACGATCCAATCAATGAGCTGTAATGTGTCTTACTATATCTATGATTCTTTTTTTCCGAAAGAGCTTAGAAAACCAAATTTGAGCAAATTAATAAGTGGCTGAGTAGTAGGTTTCTTAAAATGCATGCGTTTCGCGACACCGTAAATCAACAGATAATGGTCAAATGTATTCTTGATATCACACTCAAAAAGAGTTGAGGCATAGATACCGTATAATCCAGGATGACAAATTCTGAGATTTTTGGCGATGAATAAATGTTGCCAAGATGACGTATTGTGACGTAAGCGATGACGTAAATACTAGGGTTACCAAAATTAATTTTTTTGTATAATTCTTATAGATCCATATATCTATGACGTAATGAAAGCCAGGTTATAAATGAATAAGAAAATCCGCCAAAAAAATCACCAAACTCAGAATTTGGCATCCTGGATGATACGGCATCTGTGCCAGAGTAGAGTTGATTATTTTATTTCTGTTGAATTATATCGGGAAATGCTTTGGAACAGTATTATATAGTTGTTCGGATTCGTTAGAAAAGTATTGATTAAAACTATAGAGATTTATGAATTCTCTTGATCTTATTACTCTTGGCATAAGGTTAATATCTGCAACTTAAGTTTTAACAGTAGAGCAAGTTTTGAGTGTGGCAAATTAAGCATTGGACATCAGGATATGCTGCACCTTCTTTCGATCTTTGATCCGCAAGTATACTGCCTTGTGTTTTTGCATGATCACGTATACAGTTCAGTTCAATTTAGTTCTAATAATGAATTTAAATAAAAATGATATCGTACTCTTCTCTTCAAGAGAATAAGTGGAAGTATCTTTTCAAATATACTTGGGAGTATATCAATATATAAAATATTTGCTAAATTCACAATTTATTCACTTGTATTTTACTGTATATTTACAGGTATATTAATTTACGAAAAAAAATATCAGTAAAAGAGAAATAATATCATTTTAACGAAATGTTAAAGATAATAACTAAATTAAAAATACAACTAAGAGCAAGCTAAAAAAATTTAAATAAAAATGTCATTTAAGTTGTTGTTGTTGCATGCCTCCGAGGTCAGCAACGCTGGACCAGGTCCACATGCGCGTACACCTTCAAAAAGTCCAGCACCATAAGTTGATTCTCCATCAGATCTCTCCCGGAGAGACCAAGGCATTGAAGAATATATTCAAGAGTGGCCTGTTCATTTCATGGAGGCTATTTTGAGGCTATCAACTTGGAGGCTATTTTGAATTTCTTCGTACCCTCGACGAATTTCAAGTTACTATGACGGCCACTTTTGAAACGGGCAATAGCCGTTTGTTCTTGTCTTTTAAGACCAGTAGCCAAGAAAGCACCTGGATGCGTGCAGCGGTACCAATGATGCTCAAGAGGGAAAATCCAAGTGCTTTTATTTTCGTGTTTATTCTTTGAGTGAATCTCCTGGAATGTGAGAGGTGCCGACAGCACACCGTCCTCAGCCACACCAGCTTTGGCCAAAGTGTCCGCAATCTCATTCCCCTCGAGATCCACGTGAGAAGGATTCCACTGTAGGTGAATATGATGCGATACGGACAGCCAGTTTAACATTCAAAGTATTGAAACCCCAGTCCTGTCTCTCCTTTGTTACCCTCTGGCGAAATGCTGTATTGCACTTTTACTATCAGATAAAACCCATATCTCAGCTCCATGAGGAAGTGAATTCAGGGAGTCTAGGGCTTCCTCTATGGCAATAAGCTCTCTACGGAACACCGAGCAATAATCGGGATTTCTCTTTTTCAGCCTTAAGACACTATATTGCTATTTGATGTAAATTCCGCTGCCAGTATGATTGAATTCCTCTTTACTGCCATTCGTATAAACCTGTATGGCATCCCTCGGTTATTCTTCAATTCTCTCAAGAGCCGCCTGCCTCAGATAGTCGGGAACATCAGATCGTTTGTTTACATGAACCGGCAAATCAGGATGGAAAATGACACCATCTAGATCCGCCCGATGGGTCAAGATATTGATTCAGATGATGTTGTTCTGAGACATCTTTAGCTATGTTTAGATTGTCTATTTGGCTGAATGGGCTATTTCTCTTGACTCTCTTACTATAACGCAAATCCCTAAAAAAGATTGAGGTGCGATTATGAGAGCCCAGAGCACTGAGTTTATTATAATATTTCGTTAGGTATGCGCGTCTCCTAAGGCTAAGCGGCTGAAGACCTTCTTCAAAAAGTACTACATCTCTGGGACAGAATAAGTGTGTGCAAAGTTAACAACGATAAAATAGCTACAAGTTAAGTCAATTGCTTAAGTTTAATCTCATTTTAAAGGAATTTTTCTACAGATTAATCCGCCTTTTTAATAATTAGTGTGCTTCAATTATAAGTGCTAATTAATTTTTGTTAAAGTGCAACGTTCATCAAAATGGACATCATTTTTCATCACTTCATTGCATTCAACAACACCATGAGTAGCTAAATTATAAGGTAAGTGCCCAGATGTTGTATTTTTTCAATCTGCATGTTTGTCCTGTACATTTTGATATTTAATTTGTATTGATAGGACAATTGGGGCCAAAGTTGTTAAGCACTTAATAACTGTAAATTTTTCATGATTTTTGTCGTCTTCTCTAAAATTATTAATGTACTATTCTAACTACCATTTAATAACTTTGGAGCTGATTGTCCTATCTCATTGAAATTAATTTTAACGTGGAGTGGATAAGCTAAGCTTTTAAATTACATCTAATTTATGTTTGTAGATTTAATAGTTTTCTCTCAATAATTTTTCAAAATTTAACACTGCTCAAAATTTTTTATGTATTTTTGCCTTATTTGTATACAATTTTAATTTCAAAACTGCCTTAAAATTTTAAATATTAATCAATCCACTCCAATCTTTTTAAATTAATTCAGAGCCAATTTCTGTGATTCAGAATATGTTATTCTTTTTATTAATTTTTTAAATAATTAATAGTTAAAAAGTTATCAATTTTATGTAGAATGTGATTGTATCTTTCACCGTTTTTTCCCCATTTCGACCAATGGAACTTCAGTACTCCACTATGTATATGTATTGCGGCTGTGATTTCATCTATGTCCGACCATTAGCAGGGTGATGGTCCCTCTCTTTCATCCTCCTCTTAACCCTTTGACCTCTTAATTCCGGCACTAACTAATTACTTTAATCAATTTTTAATTAGCGATTTTCTCGACTCCTAATTGTCCCAGAGACGCAGAACTAATTTCTAATTTCTTTATTTTTGAACGCGCTACTAATGTGACCACTAAGAAGCCATTGCTTTAAAATTTTACATTTTTCTCATCTTTGGTCACTTCTTGGACTTCGACTATCTCGCGATCATCGCTAAGCCAACTTCCAAGACTTAACTTTTTCTCTCTTGTTTATGTTTGGAGGTTAACATTTTGCTTACTTGGCTAAGCCCAAAGACTAAGACATAAATTCTTCTTGATCCTAATTCACTAATTGGCAGAGATAATTAAGTTTACTTAGTGTTTCCCTTGCTCCCCATTAGTCTTAGAGACACTGGTTTCATTTCTAATTTCATTTATTTTTTTTAATGCGCATGCAGTCCCTCTCTTTCATTCTACTCTAAACCATTTGGACTCCTAATTTCGGCACTAATTAATTAAATTAATCAAATTTAAATTAGCGCTTATCTCGCCTCCTAATTGTCGCAGAGACGCAGGACTAATTTCTAATTTCTTTATTTTGAATGAGCTTCTAATGAGACCACTAAGTAGTAATTATTTTAATCTTTTTTTCAATCATTTTTGTTCACCACTTAGACTATTTCGCGCTTATCGCTAAGCCAACATCCAAGACTAACTTTTCCTCTCTTGTTTATTTTTGGACTTAGACTTTTTGCATACTTGGCTAACCCCAAAGACTAAGACATAAACTCTTCTTGATCCTAATTCACTAATTGCCAGGGATAATTAAGTTTAATTAGAGTTTCCCTTGCTCCCCATTAGTCTTAGAGACTCGGGTATAATTTCTTATTTCAAACTTTTTATTTTATTTTATTTTATTTTAATGCGCTTGCAGTCCCTCTCTTCCATTCTACTCAAAACCCTTTGGACACCTAATTTCGGCACTAATTAGTTAAATTAATCAAATTTAAATTAGCGCGTATCTCGCCTCCTAATTGTCGCAGAGACGCAGGACTAATTTCTAATTTCTTTATTTTCAATGAGCTTCTAATGAGACCACTAAGAAGCCATTATTTTAATTTTTTTCCAATCATTTTTGTTCACCACTTGGACTTAGACTATTTCGCGCTTATCGCTAAGCCAACATCCAAGACTAACTTTTCCTCTCTTGTTTATTTTTGGACTTTAACTTTTTGCATACTTGGCTAAGCCCAAAGACCAAGACATAAACTTTTCGCAATCCTAAAACACTAATTGACAGAATTATTTAGGTTTAATTAGCGTTTGCCTTGCTCCCCATTAGTCTTAGAGACACGGGTTTAAATTACTATTTCAAATTTTTTTCTTTTTATTTATTTCTTTTTTTTTAATGCGCTTGCAGTCCCTCTCTTTCTTCCTCCTCTTAACCTATTGGTCACTTAATTCCGGCATTAATTAATTAATTTTTAACTAACGCTTATCTCGCCTCCTAATTTTCCCAGGGACACTGGACTAATTTCTAATTTCTTTACTTTTGAATGCGCTTCTAATGAGACCATTTAGAAGCCATTATTTTAATATTAACGTACTTTTCTCAATTTTTGCTCACTTCTTGGACCTAGGCTTTGCTATCTAGACCGACTAATTGGTTTAATACATTGGGTTCATTTGGCGTTTTCTCAACTCCCCATTTGTCTCAGAGACACGGGGCTAATCTCTAATTTTCTTATTTAATAATGAGCTTCTAACGAGACCACTTAGTTGCCATTATTACAAAATTATCCCATTTTCCTTATATTGGTGGATTGGATTTTTTTTTATTTATTCATATATTTTTTTATTTTTATTTATTTATTTATTTTTTTTTTTTGACGTTCGTAGCTAAGCCTATTTCTAAGACTTTAACTTCTCTCCATTAAATTGCCTTGATACTCAGTCAACTATCACACTACTATTATAGCTATTTTAAGTTTATCATTTTGATTACATTAAGGGCTAACTATATGCCCAATTAATCCTTAAATAGTTTAACTTAAATATTCTCCTTTGCAAAGGCCTATCATGGGGGTCTGTGGTCTCGATACAGTATGCAGGGAGTAGTGAACTCAGATTGTATTCCACAACTTCTAAACTTTCCTTAAAACCTTTTCTAAGACAATTAGCTTGTAAAGGAATAATTTTATTCAACTAGCATTTACTATTAACCAAATTACAAATACTCATTTTAAGTAAATTCAAGTTTTTTAAAATATTTTTTCTTTTATATTTTTTCTTTCTTTTATTTTAATTTTTTTTTATTTTTTTTATATTTATATATTTTTTATTTTTTTATTTTTTATTTTTTTTATTTTTTTATTTAATGGGACCAGATTTAACCTAGCTTAATTCACCCCTCTTTAAATTTAACTACCAAGTATTTAACTGAACGAAGCAAATTTTGCAATCGAATGGGTTGGTCACCTCCCCATAGTAATATTGTATCTCCAGGCACAATTTTTTAGAGAGATGGGACTAAGATCATTCTTCTCCCTAACCTCCCACAAGCATATACTATTAGACAAATTACAATTATTATTTTTAAGTAAATTCAAGTTCCCTCCTTATTTTCATTCTCTTATTTTATGAGTATACATGTTCTGGGTCACAGGGGTCGGCTATAATGTATAATATCAGAACGGCAGGTGACATGTGGAGAAGGATTTTTAATGGCATCTGGGACACTTTCCCTTCGTGCATGATCAACAACTTAATTCTTAAATAAAATTAACCCAATTAGCAAGTATTGCAATCAACCCTCTTTATTTTCTCCAAATGGATAATAGAGCAGGCAACAGTGATACAGAGGACTCTACCAATGTAGAAGAAATAAGCAGCAACACTAGTCCCCAGGAGACAGATAGTGTTAGTGATAAGGACACGAGCCAGACAGAAGAATACAATGAAATTACAACGGAGTGCCTTAAAGCTCATCAAATAACAGAAACATCAGCAACAACTTTTGACCCACCAACATCTAAACTGCAACGCCTCGCAGATCTTCTGATGTCAAAAATGGGAGACAGATTTTATCTCCCAAGAGATATACGAGATAAAGCTCTGGAAATTGTCCAAGATCTATTAGTAATAGAATGGCCAGTCCAAAAAAAACCTGAGGAACAACAAATCCAGCAGGATCTAGGCAAGGAACTGCGAAACTTACAGTCTATAGTCCTACCTAGTCTAATGGATAAAATCGACAATCTAAGCACTACAATGAGTAGATCCCACTCCACACCAAACAAGACCACTCTAAAAACAAAATCATTCAGCGAGGCAGTGAAGCAGGGGAATTCCATAATAATCAAAAAAACAAAGGAGGTATCTTCAATAGCTGCGTTAAAGAACATAGATACAACTATACGCCCAACGGGAATTTTTAGTCGGCCAAAATATGTTGAAATTAAATGTAAAAACCCTGAGGACGTAAGAGCACTGCAGGAAACGCTACTGAAAGAAAAGATTAGTGCGGAGGAAAAAAGACCTTTTACACAAAGGATAATTTTATTAAACACTCCTGCGACTATAACAAAAGAAAGAATTATAGAAGAACTGCGGGATGAGCTAAGAATATCAGCTGAGTCAGAAATCCTAAAATTGATCTCCCATAGAAAAACAATGAGCAGGTATAACCTTTATAACACAGTAATAGAGCTCCCGAACTATCTGGCAAAGAAATTAGTTAAAAACCGATTTTTCTATATAGGTCTAACAAGACTAAGAATAGACTTCTTCAGAACCGTTCGCCGGTGCCAAAAATGCCAGGACTACAGGCACAAAACTGAAGACTGTCGATACAAAAACTCATACTGCGCCAAATGCAGTAAATGCCACGAAACTGGAAAGTGCACATCAATTACATTTAAGTGCATTAATTGCATCGAAGCCAATAGAAATGGGGCTGATTACACCACCGACCATGCTGCTTTCGATTACTACTGTTGTTCATATCAAAACTACATAGAGAACACCCGCTATCACTAAATGGCAAACACAGAGACAACCAAAATCATCCAAATTAACTTAATGAGGTCTAGAGCGCCTACTGATTTACTACAGGTTATAGCTAATACTCATCATATCAATATTTTCATCGTCCAAGAACCCAATATAAATAAAGACTTCCAAATCCTAGGAATCCCTAAATCCTGGAGCTACTGGATTTCAACTAACGGAAAGGCAGGTATTATTTCAACTAAAAATTTAACCTCCATTTTTCTAAAACAATCTGAAAACACAATAACAGTCAAATTCTCAATTAATAATAAACCCCTCACGATCATATCTGCGTACTGTGCCCCTCCGAATCATAGGAACAGAAATAACGACAACAGTAATATTAGTCTATCCAACATCCTTCAAGATATTGAATCCAGCATACAAGAACTCGGAACTGAGAATATCCTCATAGGGGCCGATTTAAATGCCCATCATATATTATGGGGTTATAATGATAATAACCAAAGAGGAGAGAAATTACTCGACTTTATAACAGCAAACAATCTACATATTCTAAATACAGCTGGTGCCCCTCCAACCTTCAAGACAACAACGTATGAAGGATGGCCGGACATTACAATGGTTTCAAAGGCTCAAACTATCAGTTAAATGTAATTGGGAAGTTCTAGACACTGAGTCGCTAAGCGATCATAAATACATTCTTATAACCTTAAACTCACCACTGGGAATGATCCCAATCAACAGATATAAAACCAAATATGGCAACCACAAAAAATTTACGGATAATCTAAAACCTCAAGTCCAGTCTCTGATAGAAAAATTCAATAGCGTAATAACAACGGAACAACTTGATGATGCCACCGAAACACTCCAAAGACAAATAATAAGTAGCTGCAGTAACGCCTATAAAAAAATTAAATGGAAACAAAACACACTACCCAACTGGTGGACACCAATACTAGAGGACAGGAAAAAAGAGCTAAATAGCAACAGAAAGAAGCTACAAAAGGCCAGCATAGCAGAAAAACCAACTCTCATCCTAAATTATAAAAAACTAAAAGCTACGTATATAAAAGATATAAGGAAAGCAAAGAGGTCATGCTGGAGAAATGTTTGCTCTTCAGCTGTAAACCCTTATGGAAAAATATACAAGGCAACATTTAAAAATAAGACCTCACCATCTTCACTGTTCACCAATACAACACTACAAGGAAATGACTATAACATAGCTACCTCGATACTAAAAGAACTGTTCCCACTGCAAACAGCAATCACCTATCAGAGAGACAACACAGGACTAAACAACGAGCCAGACCTAAGCAATGAGGAAATAAGGAGAACAATCAGTACACTCCCTAATGGAAAAGCACCAGGCGATGATGGAATAGACAACCTGATGCTAAAGGCTATCCACAAAGAATTCCCAAACCTTCTTACATCCTTATTTAAGAGATGTTGGACACTTGGGCACTTTCCCAAAACCTTAAAATCAGGAGTAATTAGCCTGATTATAAGGTTTTTAATTTCACAAGGAAGGCAAAGATAAAAATAATGTAAAATCTTACAGACCCATAACTCTCTTACCCACGATAGAGAAAGTTCTAGAAAAGATTACAGCAACCAGACTCACCTATTACCTGGAAGCAAATAATCTACTGCACCAAAATCAATTTGGCTTTAGACAGGGAAAATCAATAGATAACGCACTTGCAAATTTAAAAAGCAGCATTGACGCCGCTAAAGCTTCGGCCAAGCACTGTGCTATAATCTCAATAGACATAAAAGGAGCATTCGACACTGTCCCACATCCGTCAATAATCAGGGCTTTAAACAACAAAGGATGCCCATCAAAAATCAAGAACATCTTGATTAGCAACCTGGAGGATAGAATAGTGGGTATCACCACCACAACAGGAGTGGCCACGCACAAACAAACCATTGGTTGTCCGCAAGGCTCGTGTAGCGGCCCAATTCTTTGGAATCTCCTGGCAGACGAACCACTTCACCAGGATTGGACCAATGTAGGAAAAGACATAGATCCAAAACCATCAGTAACACTGCAGGCCTTTGCGGATGACTTCACCTTTGTAGTGGCTGCTAGCAGCGAAAAGAAACTTGGGTTGGTCTCAAACAAAGCGCTGAACATCTTTGCTGAGTGGACAGACAGTAACAACCTGGAAATCTCACCAGCAAAATCTCATTACATGATGTTCTCCAAACTACAATGTGGCCCTCAAATCTATTGGAAAGGCATTAAAATTAAAAGATTCAAAAACATCAAACTTCTGGGAGTTTTCTTGGACGAAAAATTCAACTGGTCATACCATATCAAGAAGCAGGGGGCTAAAGCCTCAAGAATCCACCAGCAACTTCTGAGGATCGCCGGTACATCTTGGGGTTTCACGCAAGAACAAAGGAGGGTACTATACACCACAGTAGCGGAGAGGATTGTTGCCCACGGAGCCTCGATTTGAAGAGGAAACCTGAGGGTCAAAAACAAACTGCTGCTGGACAGTATCCAAAGGAAATTCCTACTCAACATCACAGGAGCGTTTAGAACAACAGGCACTGCAGCACTCCAAGCCATCACCAACATCCCACCCCTACACATAACAATTAAAGCGGAAGCAGAAATAAAAAATAGAATCTTTAACACCAGCAAGGAAATCATGGAGGCCAAAATCTCAGAGCTTACAATTCATCCAGGGAACTTTAGAGTAGACAGCATCATAGATGTAAATCAAAACTCTATTCCAGACCAGGAAGCTGATTTACACAATATATACACAGACGGGTCTAAAATGGATAGTGGAGTGGGAGCAGCCTTTGTTGCAATGAACAATAATAACATCGAGATTATAGGCAAATTTAAACTGGATATGAACTGCACAGTTTTTCAGGCAGAGCTGTATGCAATACAGCAAGCAGTTAAGTGGGCCGAACAACAAGAACAACATTGTCTCATCTGGTCAGACAGCCAATCTAGCTTGATGGAGCTTTCTAATCCCAAAACCACTAGTCCAATCGCTAGAGAAATACAAGACCAACTAAATGCAAGCCAAAACATCAAGTTGAAATGGATTAAAGCCCATGTTGGCTTTGAAGGAAATGAACATGCAGACAGATTGGCAAAAGAGGCAACGACCCAAGGAGAGACAACAATACTACCTCTTCCCAGATCCCACTTCCAAAAATTAATTAAAGATCAGGCCAGACGGGAATGGCAATCGTACTGGGACAACGCCACAACTGGACATCTAGTATATAACATCATTCCAAAGATCGGAGTAACCAAAAAATGCTGGCCCAGACAAATTACACGCTTTGCATCTGGACATGGGCCCTTCCCAAGTTACCTCTATAGATTCGGCGCCAAACAAAACGACCACTGTGATTGCGGGGATGTTGGAAATTCCTTTCACTACGCCACCAGTTGCCCCTTGACGAGCACCTGGCATTTCAGGATTCCAAGTGAACATTGGGTAACCGAGTGGTACAGGAATTTAATAAATAATCGTCACGCCAAAGTTAAAGTTATAGCCCTAATGAACTTCTTATTAGAAAATAGGAGCTTAATAATCCCAGAGGATAAAAATGATGAGGGGAAGCAGGCATCCGATGGAGTAATGCAACCCTTTAGTGAAGATGAACTTTAACTCTTCCTATGCTTATCCCCTTAACGATTTGTGACGTGTGATCAGTGACTGTGCACCGATTTTTAACATGTGACCTCAAGCAGAAGTGGCTATCCTGCGGTGGAATCTTCTCTTTTCTTTCCGGCAGTCTCCATCAAAACTGATAGAATCCTTTTAGGATTAGGTACAGGGAGTTCTGCTGGTGTAAACTAAACATCTCTGGGACAGGAATCCCTTAAACCGGTGATGATCCAAGCTGCGCTGAGCTGGACCTTTTCTGGTTTCTGGAGATTCGTTTCGGAGGCACAAAAGTAAATTGGAATGCCGTATTCCAGAACTGGCCTAATTAATGAGACATAGGAGTTTCGTAAGGTATCAGCGACTAAGCCTCAGTTTGGACCAGAGATATACCTCTAGATGTTAATCCGTTTCCTTGCCCTTCTCATTCAGGAGGTGATCAATAGGTTTGTTGCCCAAGATTTCCGGCTTACACACAAATGCCAAGTATTCAGGGTGCTTATCCACTGTCAGCAAATGATCATTCATAAAGATGTTGGGTTGGAAATTATACAGCTTTCTATTGGTGGTAAAAAAGCTTACCGTTGACTTAGTGGGGTTAAAACACAGTTTATGGTTCTCTGCAAAATCCCAAATGTCTTCAAGGGCCAAAGGTGCCAATTTCTCAATGTAGTTTGGCGATTTTCTCGATGCCTGATGGATAAAGTGAGAACAGGGTTGGACTGAGCCCTGAGGAACACCCTGAAAGATCCTAAAACTCTCAGAGTGAGAATTGTTAAACTTTACTCTAATACATCTATTTCTCAGAAAATCAAATATCTAAAGAAGGGCCTATCCACCGGTGCCAAAGTGCTTAAGAAATTTCTCAATAATTAATTATTCCACACCCTGACGAATGTCTTGGACAAGTCCAGAAAGACCACTACAGTGTGGTTAGTGGGTTTCTCATTGTGAGTATCTCTTATACCCAGACAGAAATAAATCAGTTGATCAGTAGTGCTATGTCCCTCTCTGAAGCTACTACTGTTCTTCCGGGAGAAGGTTGAGTGATTGGTAATTTAAGTAATCTTTGCAATCAATTTGTGATTATTAAAGGAACAAAACCATGCACGAATAATACCAAACTATTAAACTATGAAGTGTTTATAGTTTTGCATATTCTATTGTAAATATAAATGCGTTGCAAGTAAATTTTCCTGAAATATCAAACTGCATTAGCATATTACAAATCAAGATTTCTTATAAAGTGAGTTTCATATAAAACCATAACGCTATTACTTTTTTAACTATTTGTAAAATACTAATGAAATCTGAATGTCGATTTGATTGAAAACTGTATATTAGATCGAGTGGCTTAAATAAACAATAATATGTGACATTGTAAATTTTATTCCTTCCTTTATTATGATTTGGTTTCTAAACACTGAAGTAAAACAATGGAATTCTATGTTTTCGATTAATTCGTATTTTGTATTTAACAAGGTATACAATTATTCTATAGTAAACTATCTTATATTTTAATCGAAGTAATTCTTGACTGAAAATATTTTAATATTGAGCAGGCCTTATTCGCTCTTGTAAAAACGAATGTAATTTTTTTTAGCTAACAATTTTTTTTATATTAGCGTAACAACACTAGCTGTTTATTACAAAAGATATCAACTATTTTCGTGTTTTCTAATAATGACGATTTAAAATTTTATTTAATGATCTCAACTATTCAAATTATTGTCAATGAGTTAAAGCATCCAATAACATCGGGAAACAAAATGGCAAACTTTTTAAAATTTAAATTAACCTAAGTTTTAATCTTAATAGCTCCTCTAAAGCCAATGAGTTGGTTTTAAACGATTACTCTTCAATGTTATTTAAACGATTCAATATCCACCATCACAAGTGCTCTTCCAAACTGAGAAAATTAGAAACTATATTTTTCAAAGGATCTTGGAGTTTATCACCAGAATAATTGACTAGTTTTTCTAATGTTTCATATCAAGATTAATTTTTAATATTAAGTATATTGTCTCAGAAAAGAGTTTTAATTTTATCATTATGAACTAAAATTTTTCTTGCAATTTCTTAAAGCATATATTGCATATATGCAATAAAAACATAAGCTACTACACTATTTAAAGCATATATTGCGAAACGAATGTTGCAATACATACTACATGAAAATCTTTCTTGTTTACTTTTGTGTGCTTAGCCAAAAAAAGTATAAAAATATATATCCACATCAATAAATCATAAAAAAAGAATATAGAGGGGAGGATCATTAATTATTCGAATCACAATTATTGGTTTATGTTTTTAGGATCCGCGTGTGCATGTGACTGATCTTATTCCATTCATTCATGGAATTTTTCATTCATGAAAACAAATTTTTCATGAGTCTTTCCAAAATATATTGCGAACATTGTTTAAAATATTTAAGGCACATATAAGTAAGTAAAGCAGGTAATAATTTTTATTACATAAAAACTTTAAAAAACACAAATAAATTATTCTGCATCACTATTTTTGAAATTAGCTTAACTAAAATCTTCCTAATTTGCATTTTTCTACGATATAATCGATCTGAAATATTATGGACTGAGGTTTATACTTATTGTTTTGTTATCGTTATATTAAAATATAAATAACTAAAATGTGAACTATAAACTTTTATTTTCAGTATTAGTTATTTAAATAATCTCTGGGCCGTGGTAGCCTAGTGGGTCGGGCATCGGCCTTCCGTCTGGAAAGGTGGGGTTCGATTCCCAATGCCACCAAAGACCCACCAAGTACAAGCGATATACGTGCTCGTTTAATCTATGAAATCGAAAGTCCTATGGTCCTATTAAGCAGTTACCATGGGTACAATGGTCAGGAGAAAATTTCTTTTCCCTTCAGATTAATGTCAAAATTGGAGGAATGAATCTTCTGGTGGTGCCATCTATTGGAGGAGTTTAGAGCAAAATTATACTTTCATTTTCGTGCTGCTCTGGTTAAACGAAAGACGCATCCTACTGACATAAATTTGCATAGCCAAAGCATAGCGAGTTTGGCTTGTTCAAGTGTCATAAGTAACAACAAATAATTTCTCTCAAAAGGATTAGTTTACTTTTGTAGATTTCAGCTCATCATATCTGTATATTTAAATAATTGAAGAAAAGTTAAGCCTTAAATTAGAAAATCATGATGACTCTTTAAATATTATATGAATTTAACTGAACATGTCTAAATAAGCATATTTTTAATAATCGTAATTTTTACATTGAAACCATTAAAAAAATTAAAGAATACGCCATTATTCATAATCAAATTCTGATAGAGAAGTCTTGTTGTTGTCTTTATTGTGGTTTATCCTCCAAATGTCTGACGAAGTCAAACAAAGTCCATCAGATCATTGACCTTGAGGAAATCGAGGACCGGAAGAGGGTTAAGTAAATGTCCTCTCTGTAGAGTCCCAAACAGTCCAGGATATGATAAGGAGAAGCCTGCTCAGTTTTACACTTAGAGCAGACCTCAAAGATTACAGACGAATGGATCAATAACATGTTTGAAACGAAAACAGGAGATCTAATCTGGTACACAGATGGATCACTGAAAAACAGCCTCTCAAGACTGGGAATATATGGCGTGTCAAAAAATGCACGATTAATTTTATTTTCAATGGCGGGGAAAGAAAAAAAAAACCCAAGAAGAATAAAAGAACGTCAAAAAGAAGCACAAAAAGTAAAAGAGAGATCGAAGTCATTTCCCCAGAAGCTCTCTCGCACGCCAATATTTAGCAGTCATGGAGTCAAGTCCATGGAATGACCTACAGCGATGAAGATGACTAGGATTTATGGGTTCTTCAGGACTATCAAGTTGGGGATTAAGTTCGCAGCGTTTTTATCAAAGACTTTTATTTAAGCAAAAAACAATAATTATATCAATAAGTTAATCAATTATGTATTCGCCATTGCTGCTTACAACCTTTTTCCACCTCTCGACCCATTTGTTGATCCCGTTCCGCCAAACAACTCTTGGTCTGGCGTCAAAGAAGTTGGTGAGCCAGTTTTTAACGAACTCTTGGTGCACTGAGAAATACTCCAATATCCAAATATTAATAATTTGATATTGACCAATTTACGTGTCTTATAATCATTAAGCTCAAAAGCAATAATTTTTTTATCTAAACATAGAAAAAATATTAAATTTTATCCCTTCAGTTCTGATTTACATTATTCATTGAGTTTCTTTAATTTTGAGTATATATATATATATATATATATATATATATATATATATATATATATATATATATATACATATATATATATATATATATATATATATATATATATATATATATATATATATATATATATATATATATATATATATATATATATATATATATATATATATATAGAAAGTAGATGGACGGGTTTCAGATTTGTATGTTCCAACCAAAACCGAATCGCAGGTGTTAATATTCTTCCTGAATTGGTGAAAGCGATTAAAGATTTTGACTCGTTAAGTGTCTAATTCATTCCTTGATCATTGTTCAAATTAACATATTGGTTGGTTGTATAGCGAAGTTTCATTTGTTATTGATATAAGTGTATATAAGACTAAAAACTAAATAATACAATATTTTTATACAGATATGATGATATAAGATGCTTATTTGTGTGTCCAATATACATCATAGAAAGTGACATGACTTTTAAAGCATTTTTTTGTAATTTTTTAAGCTGACATTATTTTGATAACAAGCTTTCCGAGAAATACTTTTATTTTTATATAAACAAATGATGCACTGGTTTTAATAAAAAAATTTAATTCATTCTAAAATAAACATTTGCCCATGAGTCACATTTTGGCTTCTCAGAATAAAGGAACTAGTAAAGTGTAAATATTTCAAAGATCAATTCCAACGTTACTTTGTACGCCATTTTATATAAAAAGAAAAACATTTTTCTTCCTGATAAATGCTAATGAGATTGATATTTAATTGTTTGCTTCCTGTTCCTGTTTGTCAGGAAAAATACCTATTTCCGTTAACTATTACAGTTTAGCGATTAAAATATACATCCATTTATATAAAAGGAAAGTGATATTAATAAAGCAGCATTTAATGTTAGGTATATCTAGCTTTTTTGTTTCTAATTTAAGAAAAAGTAGTTAAAAATGATGTGGAAAATTATATTTTTTGTCGTAATTTCTTTTGCAGGTATGTCTATTAAATTGTTTTTATTTATATTATTAAACTTTTTGTCGGTGTAATTTTACATAGTGTTCACAAAATAGATTTACATTATTATTCATTTTTGTTGTTTTATTAATCAAAAATGTGTGAGTATTTATTTCGTTTAAAAATTCTATTTTCAAGCATAAATTAGTTTCATTGTAAAATTCATAGAATTATTTTTTTCAATTTACTTATTAAGTCTTTATATTATTAATTCATATACTAATTTCAAAATATTCAGTGTTCAGTTTGATTAATATGATATGCATTTAAAATCAATTCTACTATTAACAATAAAAAAAACAAATTTATTCTCAGATCAAACAATTATTTGTTATTAAAGTGTATTGTTCGTTCAAATTTATTTAATTTTTTGAGCCATTAATTTTCCTTAAAACTTTAGAGTTCAGGAAATTAAAAAATATATTTCTATGTTTAAATCAATGCAATATCGACAATATTCCAAAGTATAGTAAAAAAAGAAACACTAAACAAATGTTGATCAGAAAATTATTTTCCTTTCTAATTTTAAAGTTTTCCAATGAGAAAAAAAGGAAATTAAAATATGGATATCTCAAGATTTTTAACATCTTAGAAGGTAGAGAAACGAAATTTCTGCTCAAAGTTTGCTGATTAGATTAAGTAATCCTATTTAAATTAACCTTATTTTATTTATTGTTACTATTTTCAAATATTCTATGGCGTTGGGTAAATCTATGTAGAATTAATTTTTTACATAGTTCCATCAAAGTGTAACGGTAATAAATCATAGCTGTAAGAAGACCAAAAAAATATTGCCAAAGCGGTTTGGAAAGCCATTTGAGTTGACATGGCAGTTATATAGTGACTTCTGAGCAAGTTCAACATGCCTCTTTTTAAATATAGAGTAGCATCAACTTATTGAAATTATAATTTTTCATATTTCTCGGTAGGCATCAGAGATGAATCTAGTTTTGAGTAATTCTTGTTCAGATTGCTGAAATCTCCTTCTGAACAAAACAATTTTGGCAGAAAATGCATTCAGAACATGAACCACATTAGATAATCATATAATCAGCTAATAGATATGATGAGATTTTATTGTTGTTGTTGCTAATGCCAGATGATCAAACAATGCTAGACCATCTCCATAAAACCCATTATTTCCAACAAGTCCAAAAATAGTGTAGCATCTTTAAGAATGTCACTTTTGGCAAAATCCAAGCAGTCCAGAATATGGGCAGGGGAAGCTGCATGTCTCCGTACCAGTGGCAATCCGGGTAGTTCTTCTGTCCCTGATGAAAAACGAGAGCTTTAATATGTCCACTAATGAAGCGAGAAAGAACTGTTTGTTGCTTTCTGGTACTATTGGTTCGAAGTGCCCCATCAGGGCTTCTAGTGAAGTTCCAGGAGCGGTTAAGAGGAACACGATATTTCATGTTCATCTTTACTTTAATAATTGAGGAGGTCTCTGTATAAGTGAGAGTACTTTCCTCACACTCGCCATCAGTAGAAGCCTTCCTCGCCAATGCATCAGCTATTTCATTACCATTTATTCCGATGTGGGATGGGACCCATTGGAAATGAACGTCATGTTCCCTAGTAAGGCGATGGATAATCTCCAGAATTCCCAAGCTTGTATTATCTCCCACACCTGCGTCCAGTTTGATAGGAGATTTTGTTGTTGTTACTTATGACACTTAAACAAGCAAAGTTCATAAGCTGTTGGCTATTTGAATTTAAGTGAGTAGGGTGCGTCATTTGTTTAACCAGAGTAACAAGAAGGTGAAACTATGACTTTGTTCTAAACTTATCCGACAGATGGCACAACCAGAGGTCCCACTCTCTCATTTTTGGCATTGATATGGAGGGGATGAGATTTTAGCGACTTAATAACTGTTTGCTGACGCACACAAATCTAACAATTTTGGTGATTAACATAACCATTCAATCAGAATTGCGTTTCATCGTCAAGCTGATACACGTGTGGTCGTTTCACACCATTATTGGCGAACTGCAACCTCTATTTTATAGCGTTTTGGCCATGAAGTTATCATTAGTCAGTTTTTTAAGGCAAAAGTTCGATATCTTTTTTGATGAAATATCAACTTGATGTTGATGCTCCTTCTTTAGTGATTAATTTAGTAACATTAATGTTTTAGTGCGTCTTTGCTGTCCTTCGTTTGATCTTCATATGAATTTTGTCACCAGCCATTCAAACGTAGCTCTCAAACTTGGTTACTAATGCTTCTATTATGCTTAAGAAATATTTTTGCTTATTTTTACAGGCTTTCTGAACGTTTAAGCAAATTTCTGATCACAAAATTAAAATCTTTGATTAAAAACACGGACTTTTCAGTTGAAAATATTTCACTTTAAGCAAAAATATAAAGTTCTTTGGAGTTTGTGAATAAGCTTTAAATGAGTTTTTGCTCGAGTGTGTTGAATTTCGCGTTTCTTGAATCCCTTGAAGAGTTGTTCATTTAAGATGTTCGTTAATTCCTGTACGTGAATTACTATGTAAATAAATTGTAAAATGATTTTTTAAATTCTAATATTAAAACCTATTTCTGAAACTTTTATTAGCGTTTAAAGGTATTAAACTAAACAAATGATTACATACACAAAAAGTTAGACAAAATACTTAGTAAAATTTTTTGTACTCTAAATCCTATTAGTTCATACAAATAAAGAAGTAATTGCGATGCTCTATATTTGAATATTTAAAGAAAATTACTACATAATCAAACATTATTTGTAAAATTTTGATTTTTTATAAAATAACTTTAAATGTACACAATAGTCTGTTTTAAATTTTCTTTTATTGAAAAAATATATCAAATTCCTTTTTTATCCAAAATAAATAATTTGGTATGAAATCATTTGCTTAATATGCTTGATTATATATGATATGAAAATTAATCATATACCTTTGTTACCTTTTACATGTCCTTCTTTATACTGAATATTTGGATTACCCCTTATTTACATAATGTTTTTTTGTAAATTTTGATATATCCTTGTTGACAGCCCTTTTTTGATCCATAAAGAAGTGTAATACAAAAATACAAAAATTACTACAATAATAGTAATTTATATTTGTCAAATAAACTGATTTAAGAAATTTATTAAAATTGATATGTATTTAAAAAATTTCGTATTCTGTAAAAGTAAACAATTTAAAATTATTTCAGGTTCACTAGCCATGTTGAATCGAGAATGTGAACTCGAGAAATGCAAACGTTCCTTACCAAATTTTCTTCGAAGGGGAGAAATGTCTAAAATAAATGCAAGAAAATTGAGAAAATCTTGTCCGTGAGTAGAAAGTTTTTTAAAAGTTTTATCATTTCCTTCAGAATATATTGCGTTTTTGTGAAGATTTTCAAAAATAAGCACGTTTATCAACAGTTGATTGATTAGTTGTAAGTTAAAGGATATAATGATAGGAAAGAATGTAGATATGTATAATGACTTCAAATTGTTTCATTAGCGTGATGTATCAAAAATATGCCATTAATTAAAACAGAAACTTCATTTTAATATGCTATGTGAATAAGAAAGAGCTATGAGCGTCATATATTTTCTTATAAAGTGTGAAATCTATCTGTTTAATTATTCATACCATTGTTTCAACAATTCAGAGCAAACTATAAATTTCGTGAAAGAAATTAATTGAGAATTTGAGAACATAACAATTTGTACGGATATATATATATATATATATATATATATATATATATATATATATATATATATATATATATATATATATATATATATATATATATATATATATATATATATATATATATATATATATATATATATATATATATACCTGCCAACCTCGGAGAAAAAATCAGGAAACACTTATTAGTGACATTTTTGCTTGAATGTTTAAAATGGTATTCTGCCAAAAAGACAGTTTTACTTTTTATATTATACATTCTGAGAATGATTCATGCTAAAAATATTTTATGTTAATCTTAATATTTGAATAAAGTATTCATTAAACTCATAAAGGAATTATGAAAAATAAAAGAATATACTACACGTAAAAAAATAAACATCAATGTTTATGTCCCAATATGTATTTTATATTGCAACTTTTACTACTCTAGTGCAGTTAATAAATATTGAACTTAAAAACATAAAATACATTGCTAAATAAATTTAATTAAGTGACAAATATTTTCCTTATTAAATTACTAATAACTAGTAATATTCCTCCTAATTGAACTGCTTATGTAAACTGGCACTTGGTGTCTGCTCTGAATGTTAATTGTATTACTGCCAACTAGTAGGAGTTTTTGGCACCCAAATGGTTGAAGTGTCATCCTACCATGGTGGACAGATGGGATTCAAAACTTAGCGGAACACATTTTAATGATATTATAATACCCTAACATTATAATAATTATATGAGAGCGCCATCTGTTGACTATTTAAGGTACTAAAACAATTCAATAGATTTTTCCCTACAAAATTTCAACTGCTTTTAAGCTGTTTTAAAGCTTTTCACTGAAATTGCCAAAAACTAGTAGGTTTTCCTATATTATCGGGAAATCGGGAAAAACGATTAAAAATCAGGATTTTCCAGATAAAATCAGTAGAATTGGCAGCTATGTATATATATACATAGCTAAATTATATATATATATATATATATATTATTATTATTACATATTCTTTTAATATTTGAAATTTCAGAAAAATAATTTAATTGTTAATGATTTAAAATGCGATAGTACTTTTGTCAATTTTGCTGTTGTTGAAATTTCAAATCTTATTTAATGTGCTTATTTGTCAGATAGTATTTTAAACTTATCAGGAAAAAAATATAACGTAAAATATTATGATAAATATTAACCACTTAACAATCATATAATTTTTAATGAACCTCTCTTAAAATGCCCATTTTTTGTTCAAGAAAATTTTAATAGTGCTGACATGTATTTAGTATAAAATAAAATTATCTCCAATTATATATAAAAAGTAGTGTAGTACTACCAACTGGTGTGTAAAATAAAGAAAAAAATATTTTCCGGGTATATGAAATTGTGATTAAATTTTTTTTTACATTACTTACGAACATTCAAGCCTGAAAACATCACGGGCACGAGAAATACGAGTGAAATCTAAACACGTGATCTTAACAGGCATTAAAAGAAAAGGGTTGATATAGTAAATCTAGTGGATTTGACGATACAGCAATATCAGGCTTTGTACTAGAAATATTGATTTACTTTTATTGTAACAATTTTCCTTAGTTATATATTCTCGTATGTCTTTAGATGGTGGACTGTATATCGAGCTAATAATGTTTTCTATGTTCTGTTGGTTCTTTAATTATATTACTATACCAACTTTACTTGTAGGTCTTGTTTACATTACATTCAATCCAAGTCTAGCTGGATCTAGTTGTTCTTTAATTATTTTCCTGATCTCCTCAAATGGTATATTATTCTTAGGATATATTATCGCTATATTTTTATTGCGTTGTCTAGATCTTTCTCTTCTGTTTATCGAAAAACTTCTTTTATCAATTTTGGATTTTGAGAGCTTTTGTACTACTTCGGTATAAGTTCTTGTCGTTTTTAATTTGGACTTTCAAATAGGCAATTTCCTGTAGTTGTATAATTATTTTCATAAATTCGTTTATTGCATATCTCCTTCTGACTTGACGTTGATTTGTGAGTTTACTAGTTGTAATAAGTGCTTTTAATTCTTTTCTACTTCTAATGCTTTATCTAAGCTGTAATTTTCAACTTGATCATTGACCGAAATCAAACTGCTGTCCTCAACAGTCTGAGCTGCTCCGTGATGATGGTAGGACGTGCTCAAACACCTCTCAATGTAGTTAGTATTTGTTATACATTAGGTTGACGAGTAAGTTCGCAGCATCTTCACAAAAGGCTTTTATTTAAACAAAAAATAATTATATCAATAAGTTAATCAATTATATATTCGTCGTTGCCGTTTACAGCCTCTTCCCACCTCTCGACCCATTTGTTGACGCCTTTCCTCCAAAACTCACCTGGTCTGGAGTCAAAGAAGTTGTCGATCCTGTTTTTAAAGACCTTTTTGTTATCGAAAGTAACGCCCTTCATATGGTTTGACAAGGAGCGGAAAGATGTTAATCGGTCGGATCAAGGCTCAAAGAATACGACGGATGCCGAAAGACCTCCCATTTGAGATTTTGGAAGGCGGCTTTGCGACGGATTTTGCAACATGGGGTCTGATGTTGTCGTGAAGGAGTATGGTTTGACCATGTCGATCAGGTCTTTTCAGTCGAATAGCCTCATTCACGCGGTGTAGATGGCAATGTGGAGCTCCTTGTTGACTGAGGCATTCTTTTCGAGCATTTCCCCGTGCACCAAGAGGTCCTTAAAACCTGGCTCAACAACTTCTTTGACACCAGACCAGGCGATTTTTGGCAGAACGGCATCAACAAATGGGTCGAGAGGTGGGAAGAGGCTGTAAATATCAACGGCGAATATATAATTGATTAACTTATTGATATAATTATTGTTTTTTGTTTAAATTAATGTCGTTGGTGAAGACGCAACGAACTCATTCCCCAAACTATTAGTAGGTCTCTAAATTCGCCTTTTCGTCTGCGTGAGCCATCGGTGATTAACTGGTGTCTCCAAGGACCCCTTCGAAGAGGTGGTGTTGGGATTGGTCTATTACAGTGATCTAAATGGGAAAACACTAAGTCAACAATGCACACGCGACCAAAAAATGGTGACTCAAAAAAAGTGCAAATAATTATAAGATCTTTATTTCTAAATAGCTTCTGGGAACTTGTTCGGGGATGAATTTTACTTTGTTCTAATTTGCGATCACTGTGGGGTGATTCCCAGAGGCAAAGATGAATTGGATACGAGATATTTTATAGGTATAAGATCTCTTAAGGCAATCGTTTTTCATGCGAATTCATAAAAACAAGTATTTTACATCGCAAAATTAAATACATTTGTCGCTTAAGTAATTATTAATTTTTTTAAAAAAATTAGACCAATCTACCCAAGTGGAACTTTAAATAAATATATCTAGATTGGTGTAAGCATTTAAAAATAATAAAAACGTGCGAGTTTTAGATTCGTTAATACTTTAAGCAACGTTGGGAAGAAGAGGTTTGAAATTTTTAGATAAAATCAAATACTTATTGACGTTAAACTTTTTATTTATGCACTTTAGAGGCTTGTTATTATTCATGGAGTGCGTCAAAGTCGAACTCAAAAGATGCGAAGGTAAAACATTCGAGCAGCTCGCATTATCTGCAGAAATAGATAATGCAGTCGTCGGAAGAGTTCTTCATGGAACTTCCGGTCTTCTAATGGACATATGCAATGAAACCACAGCAATTCATAAAGGTAAATTTGATAATAATAAATGCCTATATCAGGAATCAATTCTCTTAAAAGTTAGTTATATTTTGTTATTTTATATGAAGTAATAAAAATATCCCTGATGATAAAGAAAGGTATTTGAGTATTAATTTTTTATAATATTCTTTCATAATTTTTTCTTTTAGACTAGTTTTTAAAATATATCAAATTATCTGTAACAGAAATACATTTAAAACTGGAAACTAAATAAAATTTTAGAAATATAAGTCCTAATTGGATATTTTCAAATGTTTTTTTTTAAAGTTAGATTTATATTTTGATTTAACACTAATCTGAAATCAGGTAATGATCAGGACCAATACCGTTTGTAATACTTTCATTTTACTGATGAACTCATCAGAAGGTTTTTACTACTTTGCAGTAGATTAGTTAATTCTATTTCTAAATCAGATTAATATCTGTGACGTGCAAACATTTCGTTTAATTAAATAAAATTAATAGTATAAGATAGTACATGACAAAATTCTCAAATCTTTGTTAAAGTCTTTTTTGTTAGGTTATCCACAAAGAGTTTTTCAAGGTTATATAATGAAGGCAAAAAAAAACTAAAGGTGAACAATTTAATACTTGCTATATTGAAAACGAATTCATAAACAACTGACAGAAAAATCTTTAAAAATGTTCTAAAAGACGTCCTGAAAACTAAATCAACATATTCTATTGTATACAATTATGTTAGGATTTTACAAGTTTTCATTTTATTGATTCTATGACAATCGTCGATAAAAATTTTAACGTTTAAAAGTATCGCTACATTTGAAGAAAAATGCTATTCACACACATGTGACTAATTATAACATCCAAATTTGTTAATGTACATGTTCAAAAAGCCAACCAAATAGCCAAAAATATTATGTGTTTTAGGTGCTAATAATATGACTTATAATATTTTTCAAAACTACATATGCATTTATACAACAGTGCCCAACTTTGTGCTAGGAGAATAAGTTTACTGATCGTTTTGTATGTGCTTTCCAGCCCGATAAGGTTATATGAACAAAACACATTTAAAAAATAACCATTCATTTATATTTCTTAATAGTTAAAATATGATAAGTATTTATAGTCATAAGAGATTTCTTACAAGACGTTATAAAATAATTGAGTGCGCATTAATTTTTATTGAGTCATCAAGTATGCCGATGAACTTGATGGTGAACATGGAATCTTATTGCTTCATTCCATGTCAGATGACTCAGCTGGGGAAAAGTATTCCAAAGATTTGTAGAACTTCATTCGCCAATAAAACAGTTTTTGGAATCTGGAAACGAAAATTGTAAAGAATTGGATGATTTAATAATTGGTTATGCGATCGGTATTTTCTAACGGATATAATAACTAAATTGAACAAACTGAACGAAGATCCCCAGGGAAAAGAAAAAACCCTTTTTTGATTGACTGGGGCTGTAACTGCTTTTTAGATGAAGTTAAATTTGTGTATAAATCAAATGAAAGAAAAAAAATTCTATCATTTTCATAATTTAGCAATAATATTAATAATTGCAAGCTAATTAAAACAGAAAAATACTTGGAAAATCTAAATGCACTGAAAAATAATTTTGAACTCTGCTTCTCTGATTTCCATTAAGATATTATCATTAATCTCTAACCTTTCCGGTCAGATTTGCAACTAAGCCCAAGGTTTCTGCAGAGTAATTTTTGTATCCTTGAGAGATAATATCTTTTATTGAAAGAAACTTTTCTGAGACTCTTTTCATGCTTTGGATCTACTTACCTTTGTGAAAGTGGATTCTTGACCATGAAACATTTAACGATAAAATGTAGATCGAAAATTAAAAATAAAAAATTGAAAGACTGTATGAGTAAGATTTATGTACCGGAGTACAACAAACTGGCTGAAGAGAAGCAATGCCAGTCTTCAAATTAGGTATCGGGGATTTATTTAATCGGGGAATAATTACATTAAATATGACTTTTACTGCATACTTAATATAATGAGGCATATCACAGTTTAACTGTTAAATGCTATATTACTTTCAAATTATTTGCCGGTTACCATTAAATGATTATATTTTATAAATTTTGTAATTTAAGGATTTAAAATGAGTTTTTATATGTTGGTGAGTTAAAAAGAATAAAATTACTACTATTTCAATAATGCATTTATACTCAAGTGTGTGATAAAAATATGTTTTTCAAATTCAAAAGTAGACAATTTTTAAAAAGGAAAATATTTTTATATTTCTCTCAAAAAATGCATAAAAAAATCCACAATGAAATTATTTATTTTAAATGAAAAAAAAATTAATTTCAAAAAATTTAATCTAGTACTGTTTTACTTATTTAAAGGTATAAAAATTCGCAAATGCACGCACGCACACACACAGACACACACACACACAAATATATATATATATATATATTAAATAGATAGATAGATAGATATGTACAAGCACCAAAAAATTAAATGAAAAATAGCACAACCTATCGGTGACCAAAAAGCCTCTTGCAGAAGGCTCGCTTTCAAATTTTCTGTTCAAAATGTGCACATGACAGGCTAAAAGTTGGGTACCAACGCCTTTATGTATGTTTTTGGAATCAGTGTTTTTAAACTCATCTTTAGTCTGACTTCAAAGTGAAATTTTTATTTCTTTAATTATTATTTTTTACAATAGGGTTTGTTGAAAATATTGCATGCATTAAAAGGACTGTTCTGAAAAAGCGACATGATAAATGCATGGATGAAGCTGATACTACGTACACAGCCTACATAGGTGATGCTAATACAAGAGATAAACACAGATGTCTGTGAGTACAGATTCTTTACAGTATATATTCCTTAATAATGTATCCCTGTACTTTATATATCGTTTAATAGCAATTTCCTAAATGCATTTTTACAACATTGTGAACAAATATATCGTTGCTGTTGGAAAAAGCTTAATGTGCATACATTATAAGTAGAACCTTAATTTACAAAGCAAATTTTTTAAATAAAATTTATGCTAAGCAATGTGCATACTTTCTTTTAAAATTTATAATAAAGAGTACTTATGTTAATTGTTAAACTGATATTGTCAAAAAATACTTTCTTTGGCTGAATTTTTTTAATGAATTACTTTGCTCAATTGTTTCGATAAATTTTGGTACAGTATCTAATAAAATGAAGTGAAACAATTCAAATTCTAAATATTTTTGACATTTGTTATTCAAATGAAATTCAGAAAAGAAGGCACAGGTGCCGTATAATCCATGATTCTAAATTTTGAATTTTTTTGGTGATGAAGAAATATTGCCAAGATGACGTGCGTGATGACGTAATACTAGGGTTACCAAAATTGAATTTTCTGCATAATTCTTAATGGTCTCATTATGTATGACGTAATAAAAACGAGGTTACCAGATACATAAGAAAATCTGCCAAAAATTCGCCAAACTCAGAATTTGGCGTCATGGATTATACGGCACCTGTATCGAAAAGAAGATTAATTATGTAATTACAAGAAGGAAAGGAAAAGTAATTTGTACTGAAAGCACAGAAAAGAATTAATCAACTTTATCAAAACTCCTTGTTTTATAAATAACTTAAAATTAAGCTTAAATTCAATTATAAGTAAGTATATTTTTTGTCCACGTGACCAGCTGTATAGGAAACTTTATTTGCAAGTATCATACCATTTAACTTATGGTACATGCCTAGTACCTAAAATATTAAAAAAACTATACTAAAGATTGACTGCGTATAACTCGTGTAGTTCTTATTTTTTCTTACGATAAAGAAAGATTTATAAAATTAATAGAATTAATGAGAGTAAAACCAATATACATAATTGTATTTGATTTATACAAAATTTAAAATTAAACCTTAATTACCAATTAGAGAGAATTTAAAAATTAGTTATATTTTTTAAATAATTATATCTATGTGAAATAAAGATTTATATTTAGGAATTAAAAATATTTTACTAACCATTCAATTAGTTGAATAAAATTTTCAAATTATCAAGGACTGAAATGTATCACATTTCCAGTTGTTTCGTAAATATAAGAATATTACCTAAATAAACATTTCTGAAATGTAAACAAAATACAATATTTTTTAAATAAACATGACTGCACACACAATACCATTATATATATATCTTTATTAAACATAGTGTATTAAGTAACAATTTCCTAATTTTTATTGAATATTTTTTCATATAATAGATTGTTAAGTTTGAAAATATAAATTTTTATATTTTTTATTTCCTTTTATGAATAGTTTTAAGTAAAATGTAAATTTTTATATGTATTTTTACCAAACACAATGTGTATTAACATCGGGTATCTCACTGACTATTTTTCCAGCTTGTCTTTGTCACTCAAATGTGAATCATATATTTATATTTAAATGGTAAGGAAATATATGTGAATAATAACTATAAAATAACAGCAATTATAATAAATTGATTCAATATAAATTTTAATATAACTTTTTGTCTTTATATGAATAACATAATCTCTTAAAAAATGTTCTATAATATTCTCACATTTAAACTAACAGAAGTCACGGAAATGTGTTTCATTTTCACTGAGGTGCATCAATAATATGTAAAATAAAGTTTACTTTGTAAATAACTCGTATGTATTGTTAATATAAGATAGGAATATTTCATTATAATATTATTACTTTTTTATATTAACACTGACAAATCCACTTTTAGGAGTCTGTAATTTCATAAAAATATGATCATATAGTTTAAGTGTGAGGTTGATAAAAAATATTCATAAATATTACAAAGAGCTTTATTTCATTGCAAAACCAATATAAGTACTTAAACCTTATTTAGCTTAATGTTTTTCAGTGCTAAAAATGACTTTAGTGTGAAAATAAAATTCTTATTAAATGGTTAACTATAAAGGTTCATATAATTATTAATTTTTTATAACTTAGATATTCTACGAAATTATTTTAAATGTAAGCAAATTGTTAAAAACCGGACAGTTTTAATTTAAAGCATTACATGATTGGGGGTTTGAATACATAGAGAGAGATAATCGAATTATTCAAATTGTTAAACGGAAAATGAAATGATTAATTAAATTTTTAAATTTTTTTATCCTATTATTATATAAAACTATCTTAATGAAATACTTTAAAGCAGTTTTTTAAGCGAATGTTTTTCGTTATGGACTAAAATAATTTAACTAATTTTTTTTTAAAAATAAATTTAGATTTTTTATTAATTAAAATTTTTAGGAAAGAGGTTCAGGTCTTTAAAACACATATAGCCGCTCAATTTGTCTAGTGGTCAGCATACATGACTGGGGAAAGGGAGGTCCTGGGTTCGAATCACGGTTGGGCCATGATTGTACTTTCTTTCTCTCTCTATCCTGTCTTTGTCCTTTCCTTATATGAATGAGGTGTGAATGGTTGCCTACCCTATAAACGGCTTCCTATGGCATGTGTGTACTGAGGAAGTCGGACTCCACTCCAAAATATGTTTCACTTGGAAAAGAGTAGCAGCGCACTCCATAATGTCAGTCTAACTGTCATACGACAACAAGAACACTTACAACATTGTTATTTGTCTATTTTAAATAAATTCTCTTTATAAATTGTTTTTTTTCCAGCTTTATAAGAAAATAAGAAATAGAAATTGATATCAGTTTTTTGTTATTTTACATTAATGTGTTTCAAATTCTTGTAATTTTTTAGTGTGGGTGTTTACCTTTTTCGCTTGCGTCTCTGAGGAAGTTCAGAAGGATTGCGGGGAAGAGGCCCGGATCACAATGGTCGAGGTTATGAGAAGATCCAAAGCCGTTCTTTATCACTTATGCAGAGTTGAAGACTTATTGGAGGCTAAGACTGAGTTCAAACAATCTCTTCAACTGGAAGGGGATCGTCGAATCATATTTGAAGAAGCCTTTGATTTACGCAAAAGAAAATGATTTTTCTGCTCTAACTCTGTTTTCACATAAATGTGAATTTTACTTGATATAAATCTATGAAATGTTCGCAAATAAAATTTTTGGCTATTCAATTACGTCTATATCTTCTTAGTTTTTTAGTCTAATGTATTTAGTACGGAGTATATTTTGCTGTTCATTGTTGTTGTTGTGTGAGAGCTAGGCTGACAATATAGGGTGCGCTGCTCCACTTTTCCAACTGAACCATATTTTGATGTGGAGTCCGACTTCCTCAGTACACACACATGCTATAGGTTCCCGTTTTATAGGGTAGGCAACCATAGAGAGAGAAAGTACATCCTTGCCCGTACCGGGATTCGAACCCAGGACCTCCTTATCCGCAGTCAGGCACTTTGACTGGGTGGCTCTGTTTATTGTAATATTTTAAAAAGAAATTTCAAATGTAGAATATATATGAATTTTTAAAGTACTTTGAGACTCAGAAATCAAATACATTTTTCAAAAATTCATGTGTCATTATACATATTATATATTTTGACTTCATTATGCCTTGTTTTATTTAAATTCTAAACATTAATCATATTAAGGGTTTAATATAAATTTCATGTATTTATCAAATTTATTAATATTAACTTTTTTTAAATGCGTAGTCACACACATTTGCCTTTTTTATTCCGATTATTTTCTACATTTATCTTTATTGATATCTTTAAAACATTTAAAAATTAATCTAGTTAAATTTTTTCTACTAAAGTAAGCATTTGAAGCAAATGTATCATCCAATTAACAATAAATCAGTAGAAAGCACCAAAAGGCTGGAAGATTAATTTTTATTATTACAAAAGAACAACATTAATCAATTTTTTTAAGCTCAGAAAGCAAAACTTTAAATTTTTCACATTTTTATTAAAATTATAATGAAATGTTTCTTAAGTTTGAAGTATTTTGGATATTTTTTTATCTTGGAACTTATCTGTAATGAAACTTAATATCAATTTTTATTTCAAGTGTTTTATTTCAAACCAATTGTATAAACATTTATCAAATTCTACTACCAAATTTACCTACTTTAAATAATTTCTCATATTAATTTCAACTTGCATGTAATCTTTACTGATTTATAAAATGACGTATAAAATTACATTTTCAAAATATTCATGTTTATAAAACTCACTGTGAAACAGAATGAAAAGTATACAGTTACAGTGATGAAAATGATTTGTTAATATTGAAGTCACTAAGCATATTTCAATACAATCAAAAAATGAATTTCAAACCATATATTGCACCATACACAATTAAATTTAAGTATAAAGTTAGATAAATCCCTCACACTGTAGTAATATCAGTATTTCTAGGTCACAATCTAAGCAAATGAATTTTTTGTAATGTTTACCTCAAGTTCTTTAAAAAGTTTATTTTACAGCAAAATATTCTGAGAAATATACTGTGTATCTATTGATTTATAATATCCCATTAACTTTTGAATTTTTAATTATCCATTTAAAAAATAATTTCATGCAATCTTAAGCAATTAGAATTTTAAAATCAGAATATTCCTTATGACTTTTGCATTTCCATAAAGACAGATGCGTTAGTGTAATTAGATAACTATAAAATTAAATAATTGGACATTAAGTGACACTCCTAATAGAGTATAATACCTGAAGTTTAAAATCATTTTTTCTAGTAACAACAAATAACCAAATATCATAAGATATCTTTTATAGTTAATATTTTGTTACACATATCATTATTTAATGTATTGGTTCTGATCATTTTTTCATTATGAAAATGCATGTTTTTATTATTTGTATGAAGAAATTTCAATGTATTTAAAGTAACATCGAAATAAATATTTCCGTGTGTGTTTTATAGTATATTTCATAACAAATTCTATCAAAATTTTAAGCGGCTATTTCTATATTATGCTATGTCTCTTATCAATAATATATTAACCCATAAAATAGCCCTCTTTTCGGATTCATATCTGTAACTTTATTGGATATTTTCTTCAGTTTTAAATTGAATAGATAATCTATGCTATTCTTGTACAACAATATGTGTTGAAATAACTGAAAATATTTTAAGTTCTTAAAATTTATGCGTGGAAAATTTAAAAAAATTATAATAATACTTTTTTTGGTTAATGATATGTTTTATAACAAACTAATTAAAGATTTAATGTTATTAGTAATTGATAACCTCAAAATCCAACAAAGAAAATAGAGTGGCTTCGAAAAAATACCTGCAAACTAACGTTAAACAAAATTGAAATACTTGAAAAGATCAGTTCATGTTTTCAAGTCAAAATGTTTATCGGTGGCTGCTATAATCATTCATAAACTGTAAAACAGGAAAATATAATTGGAAATTCCCATAGAAAAGTAAAAATAATGCATTAACTCATTAATTAATCAATACATATTAACAATGTATGCATACTTGGAACGTCTTCGTTTCGCATATATTAAACATTTCTATCGCTTTCTCTTCCGTGACTATTGGCAATATTGCGTGCTGATACATCAATTTGGTAAATAATTTAATTTTTTAACTATATATATATATATATATATATATATATATATATATATATATATATATATATATATATATATATATATATATATATATATATATATATATATATATATATATATATATATACTTATAGAACAATTTCTTTTTGCTTCGATATTTTTACAAATATTTACTAGAATGTTAATAAATGTAAATTTCAATGAAGCTCTTTAATTTTATAGCTTGAAGTGCTTTCTATTGACAAAATTTGAATTAAAATTTTATACCTACGAAAAAAAATTTCCTCTTTTCATGAACCAATATGTCACCAAACAAATCCACGTGTTAAATTCCTTGCAGTTTATGATTTTTTAAGGTTTTTGTAAACTTATCTGATGATCCGTACATAAATGTAATGAAAAAATGAAACTAAATAGACTCTATTAGTGGTTTTTTAAGCAATTAACAGTTTATTATTTTTGTTAAAATTAAAATGACAAAGCTAAAGAAAAAATTTTAATGTATGATAATTTATTTATATGTTTAAACCTCAATGCAAAATATGTTCTTAGATTAAGTAATGTTTAATCTAAGTTAAAGTATTTTTTGCATAATTTATAGATACACTAAAATTAAGATTTTTAATTTCTTTTTATAAATAACATAATTATAGTTCATTGGGTTTTAAAAAATAATCTAATTCAATTTTTTAAAAATTTAAATTAAGGAAAAATTAGTTTAAATAAAAGAGTAAATTGATCCATTCATAGTCTTACTAATTTTCCTTGAACTCTTAAAAACTTATTTGATATTTTGATTAGAAAGTACATTTTCTAGATTTACGTTTTAAGCGAAATACATTACAGAATATATTGATGATGGTAAGATGAAAATTAATTAAAACCTCTAGTCATATTAAACTACAATAACTTCCCTTAAAGCAACAATTTTGAAATCTGAAGTGTTTCTGAATTTAGCATCAAAAAATTTCATTTATATTGCTTATGTATTAAATTAAATATTATAGTTCCAAAAATTTATAATTATTAAATAGTCTTTAACAGTCTTTTAAGAACTTAAAACTAGAAATTTATCAAGACAAAATAAATAAATTAATATCAAATTAATTATTAATTAAATACTGTAAGAACATCTTTAGATTATTTTTTTCCTATTTATTTTTGCTTTCCTATCCTATACTAATTTTACTTTCCTCCTAAATAAATAAAATGCTACAGTATGTTAACATACACATATTGAACTCCTCTCTCTTTTATCTTTAATCTTTCTCGATATATCTATAAAATTACAAACATAATTATATATCTGATATGAAATCATCGATATTGAATTTTTTCAGTTTTAAATATGTGGTATTTTTAGACTCTTAAGACAGAAAAATCAATAGCATATGATATTTTAAAATATTTATTCAAAAAGTTTTTCAACAATATTAGAAAAAGATACAGCAATATTAAATCAGTGCCAAAAGGTAAACATTATTTTCTCTTTTTCAAATCAAAAGCCTGTTCAAAAATGCTTTGACGCTCTCCTTCTAGCTGCAAAAATTCTTTGAATTCGGTTTTTAACTCTTGAATATCTTCTGGAGAACATATCTTGCTCTTAAGAAATTTAGTTCTATTCACAATATCTATGAATGTATGTCTGGCTGTATCTCCGCATTCTTTTTCCAGTTTTCCAGATAAACAAGCAAAAACGTAACCAGCAACACTGAAAAATTAATATTATTGGAAAAAATTAATGTTACTATGGAAAATTAACATTTTTAAATTTAAACTGACAAAGAAATTAAAGAATTATTTTTATCATATTGCATTGCAAAATTAATTTTTTTTTACTACTCTAATTTATTTACCAAGTTGGAAGATTATTGTATTTAAACGTCTGTACACTTTGGATTGCTTATTGTTTTCAAATTGTTATACCTGTATAAGAAAATCAAAAAATAAAAAATTCACTTTAATAAAATATTGTTTTTAAGATATACTTCAACATAATTGAAATAAATAATTGCCTTTCAGGACAAAAAACTTTTTAATTATTCAAGACATAGATTTCATAATAGGATGCAAATTAGAAAATCCCATCAATTTTTGAAATTTCAGATATTTAAAAAATACAGGAATTCAATTATTTTGTTCTAAATATTTTTATTTTATCGTAATTATCATAAAATTTGACGTTTTCTAGAAAATTGTACTTAGAAATTCTGCATCGTGCAAGTTTTATTAAACCAATTGACTCAACTTTGAAACATTAAATAATGTACTTTAATTCTCTTCTTTCATCTAAGAGCGAATTGTAAGAAATGGGATTCATATTGAAACTAAAGTAATTCAAATCAATCAAATTCATTTCCAATTTTTTATTTTTATTTTTAATGCAATTTGTTGGTTCAATATTTTTTTATATTAAAAAAACTAAAACTGCTTTTAAAAATGTACTTAAGTCACTTTATGTTATGAAAGTTTTGAAAAGTTAGCATAGTCACTCTAAAATATTTATCAAAATACATGAATATTTTTATTCCTTTTGAATATACCACCAGCGTTTCTCTTATGAAGCATGGTTTGAATTTCATCAATTAAAAATCTGTCAGTTTTAGGTAGGCAACATCAAAGGTTTTTCCTATTATTTGGTAATGCCAGTATTATTATTAGATCTGGAAAAATTGTTTTAAAATAGTTACTAGAATTTGGAAATAATATTAAAATCTTAAAGTCATGATTTTTTTATAGAAGTGTAATTCTACATGTGTTTTAAGAAAGTAAGTGTTATTAATTATAAGATATTTGTACTGGAAAATATATACATAAATATATACAAGAACATAGACGTTAAGCCACACAAATTCTGTAGTTATCTTCTTATTAACTAAAGAGTACTCTATATTCCACCATATATATCCTAATAAAGATGTTGTCGTTGTTGTCGTGTGCCAGCTAGGCTGACATTATGGGGTGCGCTGCTTCACTTTTCCAGCTGAACCATACTTAAGTATAGAGTCCGACTTCCTCAGTAAACACATGCTATAGGGACCCGTTTATAGGGTAGGCAACCATTCACAATCCATTCATATAAGGAAAGGACAAAGACAGGATAGGTAGAGAGAGAAAGTACATCCATGCCGGAACCGGGGATCGAACCCAGGACCTCCCTATCCGCAATCAGGCACGCTGACCACTAGACAAGTTGGGCGGCTGCTAATAAAGTTCCCAACTAAATATGAAAAAAAATTCAGTAATTGAATTCAGCATTTAATTTACAGACTTTGTGATTAGAATGGTAATTTTTTTAAAAAAAATTACTAGTATATATTTCAATCGAATTTTAAAAAGAACACTGGTAGGGGGTCTTGAGATACTCTATAAATTAAATTTTTTTTCTAAAATTATAATTTTAGATTTAAAATAAGTATATTGTAATAATATTTTAACCTATTTTATTAATTAAAAATTTATAAAAATTTTATAAACCTGCAATTTTTAATTATAGTAAGTAACTGTATGCGTACATGTAGAGCTGTAATCAGTTTACTTACAGACATTTACTATTGCTTTCTGAGTTAGGTCCATCAAAAAAGGCTAAGGACAGTAAATTTCTTCTTTGTCTTACACATTTTCCTTCTTTATGAGAACTCTTTTAATGCAGTCAACATTTTCAACATAATCTGTTTATGCAGAAACAAATATTCTGTTATCAATGATGCAGTTATTCACAACAATTTAAATTTGTAAAACATTCACCAATTCATGTCACAGCAATTTTATATAATTACCTTTTAACGTTAAACTTGAAAATTAATGAAACAGCCCGTATATTAGTTTTTATAATTTCTATAAAATTTAAGTGAGCAAATTATAATATTAGATCTTGTTTGAAGGTTTTAACAAAGGATAGTAATGGTGACAAAGAAAGATACTTATTAAAATTTCTGTGTTAACTTGGGAATTATTCTTTCTATGCTTCAACTATTTTTCCTTGGACAAAACAGTATTTTAACGTAACTTAGAAATGTATTTTACTCATTTTCTCTGATTAAATCAACTTTTTGATAAGTGAAAAGATATCTTCAATTATTATACGATATTATACTAAATCATACTACATTTTCAGAATAGGAGTCATGTTTTTATGCCTTAACATTCCTTCATAGGTTACAGTTTTTTTAGAACAAATCTGATTTTTTGTCCTATGTGTGTAAGATCGAATCACTATACTATCAATTCATAAATCTTTAGCTATACATTTCACTGATGTTAAAAGATTGAGTTTTTACGAAATTAATTTCCTTATACGTTTGTAGAAAAATGCTTGTAACGTAGTTCTCTGTGTAAAATATCCTCAATTCAAATTGTCATTTGGCGAAAATTTGCATGCATCAATTTGAATAAAAGGATGTATTTTTGAACATCTCTACAAGACAAGGTTTCAAAGTTCTTGAAACAAATATAATTTTTTGTCCTATAAAATATGTAGATAGAATTTAATTGTAAATCCATATTTTTGCTGAACTACTGTTTTGGTTATACGAAAATATTATCCTTAAAATTCACTTAATGTGCTTACAAAACCTTTTTTAAGATAACTTTCTTACAGCTTTGACGTTATTGTAAGAAAAACATTATCAGCATAGTAAATCCTGTATTTAGATTGAGACTTGGTAAAAATTTAAGAAAGTAAACTAAAATGGTAGGATTGTATGTTTAGGAATTCCAACAATACCTTCAATACTTCAATGTTTCTGGTGCAAATCTAATTTTCATACCCTATCATAGGAATTGATACAATCACTATACAATAAATTCATAAATCTTCTAAATGTTTTACATATGTTATAAGATTATTATTAAAACTCGCTTTGTGTGCTTATGAAATATTTTTCCAAGCATGTTTCTAGTAGTTGATGTTATTATGGGAAAATATTCCTTGTAAAAAGCATCTTTCACTCAAATTTGACGTTTGGGAAAACTTCTTTCTCTAGGTTAAGACATGCCAACAATAGATTTAGTCATAAAAACTTCTTAACAACCATTTTTGCATCAAAAAATATTTTCCTTGTTTAACATTTATATCATTTTACTTTGAAAAATTTTAGATATTTTATATATGAGTATTTTTTAATCACATTGTATACTGAAATTAAACAATTGCAAATTTACAATCCTGACGTTTTTGTGTGCTCCAAATCTAGTTGTTTTAATTGCTTATGTATTTGAATATATTTTAATGTATATTGATTGCAAGGTTTTATTTTTCAATCTTTGAATGATAAATCTTGTAATATTTTTCTGACGTTCCCCTATTTCAAATAATTTTGATCACAATTGAATTTCCCCCAATCTTCTTAGCAATGAACTCGATTCATTTCATAAATTACAAATTTCTTTGTTTCAAAATCAATTATTCTTTTTACTTGTTCCTTTTTATAATAATTAATTTCAGATACTGCCTAAAATTGTAAGAAATGTGACAAATGTGACTTTTTTCTAAACAATTTCAAGTGATTATTTTAATTTTATTAGTTTTAAATTATCTCTATTAGGGATTATGTTTCTACCGAAATTTTTTTTGGATAATCCAACATTTAACTCAAGATTATAAGGGTTACAATACATATTAAAATATAATAGAATTATAATTGTTTATACCAATGAAACACTTTCCAACCGTTCATTTTCTGTGTAACTATTCTATATTTATTGTCAGAACTCTTAAAGGAAGATAATAGTGAATTTTTTAGGATGTGATAAAAGCAAATGCATAGCAATCATATAAATACACTACTGGCCATTAAAATTGCTACAACAGCAAAGCGGCACACCACACACGTGAAATTTGCATGACAGGTAGAACTTGCTGTGATATGCAAATGATTAGATTTTCAGCGCATTCATACAAAGAAGGCGACAGTAGCGACATCTACAATGTGCATAAAACCAGAGATTTGACAGCAGTTTTCCCATACTCAGTTTCCGTTTCAACGTTGTTTTCGGCAAAGAAACTTGTTGTAATGCCTCGTGTAAGAAGAAGAAATGCCTATCAGCACGTGTCTGACTTTGATCGAGGAAGAATTATAGATTACCGAGATTGCAGTTTATCGTACCGCAATATTGCTGCTCGCGTCGGTCGAGACCCCATGACTGTTAGCAGAATATGGAATCGATGGGTTCAGGACAATCATACGGAACGTCATGCAGGATCTCAGCGACCCCATCACTAACAGCAGAGAAGACAGACATCTTATCCGCATGGTCACAAGGGATCGTACAGCCACATTATGAACCCTGAGTCGAGAAATGGAGTCCTTTGCAAGGCAACAAGTTTCTGGTCGAACAGTTCGACAACGTTTGCAGCAGCATGGATTGTCTGCACGGTGACCATGGCTTCGGCTACCATTGTCGCTGCGTCACAGACAAGAGCGTTTTCAATGGTGATCAGCGACTAACCTGGACGCGGGAATGGCATCACGTCATCTTTACAGATGAATCTCGGTTCTGTATACAGGGCCATGATGGCCGCATCCGTGTTTGGAGGTATCGTGGAGAACGCGCATTGGCAGCTTGCATTGGACATCGCCATACTGGCCCATCTGCTGGAGTGGTGGTATGGGGTGCCATTGGATACACGTCTCGATCACCTCTTGTTCGCATTACCGGCACTTTGAACAGCAACCGTTACATTTCCGATGTGTTAAGGCCCGTCGCTCGCCCTATGTTCGAGGCCTCCCTAATGCTTTGTTTCAACAGGATAATGCACGACCGCATGTTTCCCGTACTGTTCTGAATTTCCTTGATACAAAACAGGTTCGACTGTTACCCTGGCCAGCACGTTCTCCTGATCTGTCACCAATTGAGAACGTGTGGTCAATGGTTGCCGAGCGATTGGCACGCCATCACTCACCATCCACTACTGTCGATGAACTGTGACATAGTGTTGAAGCTGCATGGACTGAGATCCCCGTACATGCCATACAATCTCTGTTTGATTCCATGCCTAGGCGGATAAATGCTGTTATTGCAGCCAAAGGTGGCTGCTCTGGGTACTGATTTCTCAAGATCTATACATCCTAATTTCCTGTAAATCTAATCACTTGTTTATTCCACTATAATGTATGTGTCCAATAAATATCGTTCTGTTATTTGCATTCCTTCTTTCTGTAGCATATTTAATGGCCAGTAGTGTAAAATGTAGTGTGTTTATTAACTGTCAAGATTGAACTTCGGATCTTAAGAGCTGCAAATTTAACATATTTTTATATAAATACTTCTATAATATATATTCTGAAATATTAATATGTTTTCAAGATATATATTTTCTCAAATATTAATTTTCAAGTGTTAATAAATTCGCATAAATTCGTATTTAAAAATTATAAAGGAGGCATTTTTAAGTATTTTAAGAATGTAAATATTAAATATTTTTATTTATGTGAGCAATATTCATAAATCAATAAAATCAATAAAATAAAATTGTATTTGCCTTAAAGTAAATTTTATCTGCTAGGAGAAATCCTCATTTATTGTTGTTATTGTTGGCTCATCCTCTTTAAAGATCTGACATTTGTCAGATCAACTCCATTAAATTGTTAACTGTTAGAAAGTCAATGACTAACAGGGGATCTGAGGATGAATCCTCCCGGGAAAGTCCGACGCAATCCAGAATATGTTTCGGTGAGGCTGGATGGTCACAGCATTTTTTACAAGTGGGATACATTTTTGTACCACGTTCAAACGATAAACATTTTAGATGTCCACTTGTGAATCTGGCCAAGGCAGTCTGATATATTCGGTCATATTTTGTACCCAGAAGAGTTCCAGGAGATGTTCCAGAGTACCATTGGTGTGTTGGTGGAACTTGCTAGATTGAATGAAGTCTTGATTTTTCATTAGAGTCCTCCTCCGCCTCATTTATTAGATGAAAAATACGCATCAAATAAAATTTTTTATCAATAATTGGTCTGAAAGAATTATACAAACATTGGTGTTTTCAAAAATTCTTTATTTGTACCATTTTTTGAGATTATAATATCCGTTTATTTCCAAGAATAATTTTGAATTCGGAATTGAAGAGTAAAAAAACTTTTTGTATGTATAATATATTAATAGTACTGATTTATTGAAATTTAGTTAAATTATAAAAATTAACTGAACAATACAAATGCATTTCTTATGTAATAAAAAAATTTACACCTTAATTATATATTTTAATTATGTAATTTAGAAAAATAATATTTTACTAGGAATGCATTAATTATATTTTACTAATCTTGTAAAAATATGGTTATATGAAATTACTTTTATGTATTTTTGTATCTTCATTACAAATGTCCCTTGCAAGATTTGAAACTCCCAAAAGAATGTTTCCAATAGTTGAATCTAGTTTGTCTTCAGAAGATGATAGTTCTTCAAAATTAGTATTTGCACATGTTTGGAGTTCTTCTGAAAGGCAGTGTATGAATTCCAAAAAGTTTCTAAAGAAAAAATATAAACATATAATAAATTTTCGAAAGTATCTTCAAAAAATCTAAATATTAATGGATATTGATTTATACTACCCAATCTTTGGGGAAAATACCACTACCGTTGGTATAAAATTAACATAATGATCCATACTTTTGATATATTAGATATAAGAATTTGTAAAAAAATAATGTATATTTTAAGATTTTTTGTGCCGCAGCTGAGATTATCTGTGCTATGAGATAGAGCAATTTTGGCGAAAAGTTTAGACAGTGGATTTTTTAAGACTAAGTATATATAAATCGAATACATAGAGGAACTGTGTGTGTTTTGTAATTTATAATTTTATTTATATTTGAGTAAAACTCCTAACTAAAATGATTAGCATTAAAATGTGCTTTAAATATAACTTTCTCCTTTTTCTTTTGTACAAAAGTATAGAAAATAGGAAATATTATGCATACATTAAATATAAAATGATTTAAGATGCAAGTTTAATAATAATTTAATAGTAAAATAATTTTTAAACCGAAAAATCCAAAACTATGAAATTGTCGTTGATCTTCCAACTGAATTTATAATTTATTAAAAAATAAAGTAACAAAGAGATTAGTTTATAGAGAATTAAAAACATCTATTCTTACACATAATATAAAAAACAAAGCAGTCAAGTTTTGAATAAAGAAATATCTAAAAAAATTCCATACAGAAAATATTATTTCATAATATTGCCAATATAATATTTAATAAATGTTTGAGAAACACTTTTCATAGAAGGATTTAAAAAGCAGATATCATTGTTAATATGTATTATCTCTTTAATTTGTTGTTTATTTTTGTGATTAAATTTTTTTAATGCTTTAATTTTGAATGTCCTTATTTTTCATTTTTTAAATCATTTTCTGAAGAACTATTATAAAAGAAATACCTTGCAAGAGATTAAAACAACATAAATTATGATAAGAAATTAGATTAAAAAAATTATATTGTTGGTCACTAAATATCATCTAAAAGATTTTCTCATCACTAGTTACTATGACCAGATAATTTAGTTTGAAATTTGTTTTCTTATGATTATCATAAAATTTTCTTAAATGGTTGATTTCGCTACATTTTTTACTTTTTTTGATGGATTCATTTGGCTAAATTAAAAATTGAAAAAAAAATTATTGATTTTGTAAATTTTTTTATATTTAAATTATCCACAATATTTATATCTTTTATTATTAAATGTATTATTTTTTGTTGTTTTAAATTCATTAGTTACATCTAGTATCATTCACGAATTTGTTTGTCATGAAATTTATTTGTTGTCATCTTAACCATACAATTTTAGATGATGTATATTCCCTTCAAGGATTCAGTTTATCTCAGAACTAATTATTTTTTATAGAAAAAAAATTATATATCTGAAAAATTAAAATCAGTCTTACCATCAGTTTACTGAAAAAAATATTTCATTAATTGCAATTAACTTACAACAAAGTTTATAATATTATTCAATTTATTCCTCTGTTGCAAGTAATTGCAGTGGAGTGAGAAATAAACGTAAACCCACTATTTCCAAGAAATTGAAAAAATATCGTGCATAAAAGAAGCCTTAAAATATCTCGTAATTTTTAGGTATATTGATAATTTATTTTCTTAATTATTACCAAGTTGTTAGATATTTGGATACCGTGTTGGGAATGGCCAAATACTAAATGTAATTGTCACACACACAAGCATCTGAATACTCAAGGAAGAAAACTCAAATACCTGTCAGAAAACACATCACTTCCAACTTCTGTTATTAAATGCAGGCTTGGAACGTACAAGGGATTTCTTATTGCAAAACACGTTGTTCTATTATCTTTTTTCAGTGTGATCTTTTTTAAAGTAACAAAATGCTTGGAGCGTTCTGTAGCTCGATGTAATAGCCGAAATGGCACCAAACTTGGTATTTAGACTAATCAAGACACGGGAAAAAGATTCAGTGAAAAAATATTTAGTTCCAAAAACCGTCGCTATGACATTTTATGGCGTCTTACAATGTATAAAATGTGAGAAAAGAAAATACTAACACATACAAGCGTATAGTTAAATTATTAATGTTTATTTACTACATTAACTTCTCCGGTGTGAAATTAGACCACATTCAGTGTGAGCACCGTTCTCAGAAATAAGACCGTGCATTCTGTGCACAACGTTCTCCACAGCCGTGCGTAACATATATATTCCGCACTGTCTTTGTTATGTCGTTCTTTAGAATAGACAAATTTGATACTCCACCAACATAAACGCACGTTCCGGTAACGTGAGAGGTATGGCCACTGGAGCTCGTTTACTTCAGCTGAGATTATTTGTGGGTGCTGTGTACTGCTAGTTTTTATAGCCCCTATTATTGGCTCTGTCAGTGCACAACATTTGCATTTTTCTTTGATACCCGTGTTTTAGGCTAATTCTCGTTATTGTAAACTACAGCAGCGCCACAAAATGCTTTAATGGCGACTTTTGGAACTAAATATTTTTTTACGGAGTCTTTTTTCCTATGTCTTGATATGTGTAAATACCAAGTTTGGTGACATTTCGGATATTAGATCGCGCTACAGGACGCTCCAAACACTGTCATTTTAAAAATGATCACCCTGTACTATGTTTCGGTGAAAGCAAAAACATGTTACCATAGGGTAATTAGCTTAAAAGTAAAATGCGTTAGTCTTAGCGGCGTTTTGTTTTAGAAGAACTTCTCATAACGAGAATTCACAAGGGCATTTCATAATAGAAATTTATTGGCTGCAGGGTGCATTCACGCTTCGTGAAGAAGAAAAGCTGAAGGATTATTTAAAAAGAAATTTAGTTTTATCATACTTTAGGTATGCCTTAATTTATGTTCTTCCAACTTGTTTCATGGGAAGTTAAAATTTTAAATATCCCCAAAGCAGATTGCCAATTTAATTCATTTGTTTTCAGTTTAACAGTTTTATATAATTTTTTTTATTAAAACATTTCCTGGATTTATCAAAATGTGTTCCTTTTTATGCATATCTTTGTGCATAATTTTAATTTTTTATCTGAATAATGGCGTATTTTCTACTTTATAAAAATTTATTTCCAATTATATTAATTAATTGTTACAGTCTTTGAAAATATCCTTTTCAAAATAATGGCCAACCTCAAGAGATGACCGTAAAATATTACACTAATCTAAGTCCAGTTTAACGAATCAGTATCCTTAGAGTTTACTATATTTCATAATTTTCATATTAATTTCTATACACTTGTAGAGCATTTCTTATACTTATTTTCGCATATATTTTATACTTGTATATGTATTGTCATTTATTTACTTGTAGATTTTTTTTTGGTTATAGAGGATTTTTAGTTTACTTTAGAATATTGTCTATTATTTAATTGTAGAGTATTGTTATTTTAGCATGTGTACAGAATTATTTGTTGTCTCAGTTCAATTCTATTTATATGCGAAATTAAATTATTATAAGATCCCCCTGTTGTTTTCTGATGTTTTCATAAGTGCAATTTCATGAGCATTATACTCAACCCAGCTGATGATTTATGGTAGTTCACTAATGATGAGTGTAAAATAGGTCGTGGTCGCAAGGTATTTTCACTGGCATCGAGAGGCGGTTTCCAACTCTAATGTTGAAATCATTATTTCCCAGTGGCTTAAAATTATGGGATGACTGTATTTAAGTATCCAAAATATCAAAGAAATTGTAAAACACACTAAAACAATTCTTACGAAGTTTCCTTGCAAATATTTCTAATAAAATGCGGAAATGGAACAAAATGTTCTAAATCTTGCCACAATTACGCTAGGGTTGTCAAAATTAAATTTTCAACCTAATACTTATTGGTCTTCATCTATATGAGGAAATAAAAACAAGGTTGCCAGATAAAAAAGAAAATCCGCCAATAAAATCCCCAAACTTAGAATTTGGCATCGTGGATTATACGGCACCTGGGCCCCCATTTGTTCAAAATTATGAAGTGACTGGCTGTTCTTATTGGCATTTCAATGGACAGAAATAGGTAGCCGGAAACATTACAATCAAAGCAAAT
>JAJQOW010001495.1:0-45867 GCA_037975125.1 Latrodectus hesperus
GATAGATAAACTTGTATCAATACAAAACTTACTTAAATAATTATTTAAAAAATACGCAGTTTTTTGGAAGATTCAAAATAAAAAGCATACTATAAAGATGGTAAAGAAATCTTAAATTATTACTCTTTAAAATATTTGTTAATTTTTGAATTATAGTTACTAGTTTTAATAATTTATCAATAGGATAAATTTGTATTTTGAAAGTTATGAAAGCATTTTTAAAAAAATTATAGCTGTTCTTTTTATTTATATACATAAGTTAATAAGGATTTCACGATGCTTCAGAAAAAAGTTTTTAATTAAAACAATATTCATTTACTAAGCTAATTTAATGTTTGTTTTAATAAAGAAAAAAACATAAGAAAATTTGATAAAAATAAAGATTAGAAAATAAAAATGAAAATATAGTTATATTTATAAATAAATTCCAGATTTATAGACACTATTAAATTTATTTAAAAACAACTTTAAAAAACAAATCCATTTTTAGCACAAAATCTTTATTCCAATAAATAAATAGGTAAATAAATAGAGTCATATGATCACATATATTAATATGAAGTTACTTGAAATAAAATACCTAGTCAAAATAACTCTTCATAAATTGATTAAAAAGGTAAATTGAACACTTTATAGTGGTGAATGTCCTGGTTCTATTGTAGTTATTGTTAAACAGCAATATATGCTTGTATTATTGTTGTTTAACAATGGCATACTCAAAAGATGTGCGGAAAGATTGAGTGGGTGCTTGAGAAATGTCCATGTTTGTTATTTTGGAATATACAAATGGAATCCGTTATGAATGAGACGGGTACTACAGGATTACCACCGAGGCCGCAGTAGCCTGGTTAGTTAGGGCGTCTTTCTCATAATCGAAAGGTAGTGAAATCGAAAAACGCCTTAACCGAAGATCTGTCGCATTCGCTAAAGATGGCTAGGGGATGTTAACTAGGTAATGGTCGCAATGTCCTCCAAGTGAAATGATACTTCTGGAGGTGGAAAGCCAACTATTGAAGTCTTCTTTGTCCCTGCTTCAAAATCATGATGATTTTCTAACTGGTAGGACCGTCTCAGAGCTAAGTACAGGGAAGCATGCTGTTGCATCAGTAACAGAAAGGCAACAACCGGTAGATGCTTTAAAAAACCTTAAAAAGATTTTAGGCCATCTCCATCAAGTTTTTATGCGACGAGTTTTTATAATTGATATAATACCGAAGTATCTATAAAATTTCTGAAAATGAGTTTTTCACCAAATTGATGGCATAACGTATGAATTTATTTCTTCATCCCTATATATATATATACATACATATATATATATATATATATATATATATATATATATATATATATATATATATATATATATATATGTATATATATATACATACACACACACATATATATATATATATATATATATATATATATATATATATATATATATATATATATATATATATATATATATATACAGAGAGAGAGAGTGGAAGAGAGAGAGAGATTATATCATCTCTATAAAAAAACACACTATGTATAAATATGTTTGAAATTTGCATGAAATATTCAATGTACTTGAATAAAGGGAGCAAAATACCATCTTTATACTCAAAATAATTTTAATATATGTTGTTGTTTACTTATGACACTTGGACAAGCTAAGCTCGCTATGCCGTTGGCTTTGGGATTTTAAGTCAGTAGGGTACACCTTTCGTTTAACTAGAGCTCTATGAAGGTGAAAGTAAGACTTTGTTCTAAACTCCTCCGATAGATGAGACCACCAGAGGATCCACTCCCTCTATTTTGACTTAGATCATTCCAAAGGGGAGGTAATTTTCTCCAGACCATTACACCCATGGTAACTGTTCAACGACCGACCACAGGACTTTCGATTCCACAGATTTAACGAGCACGTTTATCGAGCACGCATGTACTCGGTGGGTCTTTTTCGGCATTGCGGAATCGAACCCAGACCTTGTGGACGTAAGGCCGATGCCTTAACCACAAGACTACCACGGCCCATTTTAATTTACTAATAGAGCCCTTCTCGGGTTACGTAAAGGAGACCTTGCAAGTGTTTACGGCCCATTTTAATATATTCCATACAAATTTAAGAAAGGAAAGTAATTGATATTTTTTGTTTATTGCACAGTTTTATTTGTGGTGTTTATTTATTTTTATTATTTTTTTTTAATTTATTAAACTGCCACAAAGTGTTTCTATTTGTGAATGTTTTTAACATTTGAATCATTTAATTTTTTATATCTAAGCTTCATTTTGTTAAATAAAATTATCGAATAATCTAAATGAAAAATATGCATTAATTTTTGAACTATAACTTTTTACTTTTATATCTTAAACTGTAGAATAAATTGGATAGTATGGAATATTCTTTAAAATTATTTAAAAAACGTAGATAGTAATTAGGTGTCTAGTTTAGTTCAGGAAGTGTTTTGTGTGAGTTTTAGAAATATTTGAGTCTAACTCTTAATAATTAGTTATCTCCATTTCCTTGCCTAAATTTAAATGTCATTTAAATTAAATATTTTCCAATTAATGTAGTTTAAGGGATTTAAATTTGATTAATGCTTTATACCAATGGATGTGAAATGTTGTTACAATTAATGTGTTTTTTATTAATCGAATAGTATTTTACATTTAATGCTATTACTATAATAGTATTTTACATTTATAATAACGAATGCAGATTATATTAAATTTTTAGAGAAACTATATTTTAGAAGAAAATATTATTTGTAAAGTTACTCTCTCTCTTTCTTAATGTAATAAAGCTAATATTAAATTTTCAAAATTTCCCTTCAAATCATTGTCTAGTTTAAAAGAGCTTAGATTTAATTAATGTTTTTATATTAATATTTATATATAAACTGTTATTATGATTAATGCTTTATCAATAAAATCCAAAGATATTCATTTTTTTACATTTAAATTGCTATTATCAATAATATCTTTTGAATCGTTACATTTTGGACCAAAACATTACTTGCAAAGTTATTTTACCTAATACAGATAGACAATATTAATTTTTTTAAATTTCATTTCAAAGGATTTCCTAAATATCCGAGAAAAAATTTCGTATGCTTAAATAAATAAGCATATTTTTTGTAAATTATTAATTAAAATTTTTAACCATTAACAGTGAAAAATGACTTTCAAAAAAATTAAATTGCAAATATTTATGCATTTATTGTAAAGCAATAAAAATCACATTGCTTGTAACTAGAAAAATTCATTATTTGTTATTCGTCAGTCTATTATTTTGCTTTCTATATTAAAAACCTTTTCGTTTCACACATTTCGTTATTACCAGTTTAAGAACATTAATTTCATTATTCAAATTTTTTGTCGGTAATTTCTTCATAGGAATTAATTATTAAAAAAAATGGAACAAATCCAAAAAAATTGCTTGATTTAACGATTTTAATTCAAAATCATTTCATCTCAACAAAAATAATTATTTCTTTAATATATAAATCAATTTATCTATTCCATTTTAAATTAACCTATTTATTTAACTATTTCTTTATTAAACTAATTTACCAACTTCATTTGAATTTAATAGAAAAAAACAGGATTCAATTTATTTTTTGTATTATTGATGAAGACAAATTAAATTTTCATAAGGTAATGAAAAAAAAAACAGTATATTTCATTATATTTTTAGGATTAATTTTTATACTGCAATAAGTTATATTTCTTAAAAGTTTTAAAAAATCATAATGTTTCTAGAATTTTTTATATTATTACTACTTATTTGTGTTTTTATTAATATCAGTGGTAATTCATTAAGTGTCCCTCCCAACAATAATTACACATTCTGTTAAGTCTATGGAGTTTTTTTAAATAAAGATTGAGCAATTTTTTTCAGACAGAAAATGTTTCTATTTCATCCATGAATTGCAAGAATTCCATTCGCATCCATCCAGATTTATATGTATAAAGGTATTTTATTCTAAAACAATTCTTTCACAATAATTATTTTTTGCAACAAGTTGGCTTTCAGCGCTGAAATTCCTTCCCAATATTTTCCTGAGACTATTTCAACAAGATGTTAACTCGAAATTGGAATTTAATACACAGGTGTGTGGGATAGGCTTTAGTACAGAATTTGTAATTCTCTTATTTACCGCTGAAGTCGCTTTGTTCAAATATAGTTTTTGTCCACAGATGTTAACCCTTAACCTATAGCAACTGAGAAAATATTTTTCTTCCTTTTTCTAAAGAAAAACCATTTATATTATTTTCAAAATAGTAGAAAAGAAAAATGGCAACGGATTTTTTTTGTAGAAATTTCTATTGTGGGCACTTGTTAAAATATTGTTGTTGAAAAAAATAACAATGTTTTTACAATTTTTACTACTATTTTCTGATAGTTTTAGAAATGTGCACTCTGTTCCAATAAAAATGTAATTTCTTTATGTCACTTGTAAACTAAAATTTGCTGATTATTAAAATATTAAAAAAATTAACTTGAATTTATTTTTACAAACTCATTCTTAATATACTACAAAAATTTTCTTGCCTAAACAAAAAGAAAAAAAAAACAAAAAAATTCTTATGATAATTTTTAGTTAAAAGTTTTGACAAAAAATAAAGTTTAAAATAAAAGTCATTTTGAAATTGCAGCTGGGTAAATTTGGTGTTTAAAAATTACATTAGATAATTAGCTAATTAAAAATGATGTTTTTACAAATTTATATTTTTTTAACTATTAAACGCACAAATACAATTATAAACAATATATTTTATAATGATATTGGTTTATTGATTTGATAATATATTTTTTTAATCTTGTGGGATTTTCAGAATGCATGTCATAACAAAGAAGGGAAATTTTTAAGCACTTTAAAAAGCATGTCAAAATAAAAATTCGATGCTAGAAATTCGAAAAAGTTAATAAAAAATATGAAAGCAAAATATTAATTAAAATTGAAATTGTTGCTACAGAAGAGGTAAAGATTCGCGTTGACATCGAATCACAGAAATATAAAAGCAAAGAAGAATTACAATAATAATAATAAAGATTGAATCGCCCAAGGTTAAATAAACTCCAAGGTTGATTTAACAAAATCAATAAACTTAACAGCTAAATTCGATTAATTAAAAACTGAAGCAAGCACAAAATATCAGTAGGAATTATAATGGAATAAATATAAAAAATAATCCATGTAATATTAAATTAGGTAGAAAAGTGGGAAATAAGCACTTATAGTTTATGAATTGGAGAAACTGTATACATTTCTAATGAAAAATACTTTTTCCATAGTTTTCTAATGGAATTTCTATAAGTTGTGTTTTGGGAATTTAAATTTAATGTATTTAACCGCTTATATAACGCTCAGCCTAAGTTTTGAAACTTGCTATAAGTTATTTAAACATCCATGTGGGGGAAGAATTATAGTAGAGCTGTATTCTTTAGAGAAGTAGAAGAGAATCCCAGAATATTCTCAATCATCTTCTCGGATCGACAAGTACATAGAAGCGTAAAAATAATAGCCATCTCTCATTATTAAACAGTAACTGGTATTGAACTTGGGACCTTTCACTATGCCAAGTGCGAACTTAACATTATACTTACAAAGTTTGCAAATATTTTTTTTGTATTCATCTTCAGATAAGGCTGATAAATCCGAGCTTATGTTCTGGAGCAAAAATCGAACGATAAAGGCTTACGTTAAGAACGACTTATCCAGTTATTTGGCGGCTTGGTGACCACTTGGCGAGATTTGGCGAGAAATGGATAGTTTTGGAAACTTTCACCACCTAAGACTTAAGGCCATTATTGAGCGAGATGGCCTGGAGGCTTCCAGAACCTTGGAGAAAGACCTAGGCTTTCATGCGAAGTAAGCTATAAATACCGCCGTTCCATGGACCGAGTCAGTTTCTGAGTTTCCAGCGGCATTGATAAGCTAGCGGATACGAGCAGTCTGTCTGAGGTATTTGAAGACCTCAGTTTTTGGGAGCTGTTTATCGTTGAAGTGATACTGTATAATTGTGATTCGTAACAGCTGGGTTTATCCGGCATCTTTTAGAAAGTTCTACAAGTAAAATCCCTGCGATTGTTCAGAGTTTACTTCATCGACTTTCTATCAACACAAATCCCGAAGCTTGGTACAATACCACAGATTGATTTTTAAAAACTAATAATGATTTCTTATGGTTAAAAACACTAATAAACAATTAATTGATTTCGTTGACTTAATAATAAATTCAATGTTTTGACGTGTTCTGAAAATTTAGGAGTTTAATGAGTCATGCATTTTTATAGTAAATTCTTGAAAATACTGAAAAATGATTAAGCATTTGAGAAATTTTTCCTCAGTTTGCTAATAATTTACAAATTTTACTATTAACAAATTGAATTATTTTTGTTAGATAAAATTACAAACTAATCGTTATCTAATCAATTAAGTTAGGTTTGGTTTGCTTGTGGGCGCTCCGTGGCTGAGTGGTCTAAAGCATCACCGCTAATCGCTTAAGAGCGTAGGAGTGTGGGTTCGATTCCCACCATGGCCCTGGGTGTTTTCTTCGTTATTCTTCTGTGGCTGTACATCTGTCGTTGTGCTATTTGTCCTATTATCGACGAAGACTTACAAGCGGATCTCAAGAATCAAGCATACAAGTCTGAATATATGTAATGTAATAAAATAAATAAATAAATGGTTTGCTTGTCGTTTTGCGATTTTATTTTGCCCATGAGGATTAACTAAATCGAGATTTGTAACTTAAAATGGGTTCTGAACACCAAAAACATTCTATTCGAGATGAGAATCGAACCAATACGAACTGAAGTTTACTGAGCAAGTCGTTTAGATGAAAATTTTGCCAATTAGGTTAGGCTGTTTAACAAAGAAACTAATTTATCCAATTATATGATTTGATTCAATTAGATAAACAGAAAAAAATTGAAAATCAATATGGGAAGTATAACATTCACGTATAGTTTCTCTTAAGATATTCATAAAATTTTTATTATATAAAATTTTTACAAGCTAAATTTAAAACTCACGATTAGAATTTTTTTATATTTTTTAAGTATTCTGTGTATATAATAAAATTGCATGTTATCAGTATTTATTAAAACATTTTTTTATAATTTTAAAATAAAAATGTTTTTAAATAAAACGTCTGAAATTTAAAATATAATGTACTGTAAAAATAATGATATATTATATAAATTTATGAACTGAAAACTCATAAAATGAATCGAGACAGTAAGTCAAGAGAAATATTTCATTTGAATATATTCAAACAATGATAATTGCTATTTGTTGAGTTATAAATTCAGGACCCTCGTTATGAATTACCTTGGTAATTTTATATGCATATCTAGACATTTATTCACATCACAAAGATAATATTAATATCATAAAACAGTTAAAGTTAATGAGAGAGAGACGCCACTTTTTAGCGCACTGATTTAACTAGATTAAATGTGTCGTCTTTTTTATCTCCATTTTATTTGTTACTTTAAAAATTGCTATTAAATATGAAAAAAATATTTATGGTTGTAATTACAGTCTACTTAAATTAGAAGCTATAAATATATTTTATTTTATAAAATGCTTTTATATCCTTTTTAATGAAAATATTCGAGTTATTTCGAAACATTAGTCGTTATGAAACTTAAATACAACTTACTTTACTGTTAATATATGACTTTTCTTTGAAGAAACTGAATTTTAATATAGGAATACAGATTTATGTAAACATGAAAGTAAAGAGGAAAATATAAACTTTAGTATAAGATATATCTAATAATTTTCTACGATGATATGTTAGACTTTCGAAAATTATTTATTTTTAAAATACATTAGATTATAGTATTATATAAATCAAATATAATAAGCTTTTGTTAGGCACAATTTTTAACATAAGTCTTCAATAATGTTTCAAAAATATGATAAAATAATTGGTAAATATGGAGAATTCTAAAAAAAATCGTTTTAATATAAAACTTCTTTATATGTATAGGTAAATAAAAGAAGTAAAATATTTTCTCTCTCTCTATTTGAGTTAACCATACTATCATAATAAGAAATATGCTAGAAATAAATATTTCATTGAAAATAAGTAAATACGGTTTGATTCTTGAATTCTTGAAGATTATAATATCATATTATTCAAGCATAATTAACTTTTGATGCACACGAATTTGCTTTAAATTCTAGTTATATGAATTATCAATAACTTTTGAATATACAGTAAAATAACTGCAAAGTATTGAGAATTCTAACCAATTTTAATATTTTTAAAAACTTTATTTTAATTCAAAAAGTAATCTTTATTTTAATATAAAAGTTATAGTTGTTACTGTTACTAATCTCCAACCCAGTCCAGCCTAGCTAATCTCCAACCCAGTCTAAAGTCAAATCAGATCCAAGTATCCGCTAACCTTTAAGAAATCGAAGACAAGAAAAGAAGAAGAATAAATTTCTTCCTAAAGGAGACCCAAGCATTCCGACATGATTCCTCTCTCATTTTCAGAATATTTCTCTCATCAGACATTTCAGACGGCCGGTGGCAAGAGACTGGTCCGAGGATTTGAGTTACATAAGATTGTTAGAGATAGGTGTAGTTAACTACCTCTGTACCAGAAATAAGCAGGGGTTACCAGCCAATCCTTCTTAATTTGGTATATTTTCTGGGAAACAATTCAAGGTAGGTAAGTTCTAAAAAGGGATTGGAAGACAGAAACTATCCTTAGCAAAATTGTCTGCCAATTCTCGTAACCATACAGTTAAACGTGAGCTGGAACCCACTGAAGGGAAACATCAAGTCGAAAATAAATGAGCTTTAACTTGAGTAAGACAGAATTATTTGTCTCGTCTCCGATAGGAATATAATTACAGAGATGTCGCATCCAGTGCAGTTATTAGAAATATCATCATAATTATTTTCGTGCAGAAAGGACTCAATATCTACAGGGATTATAAATAGTTTATTATATAGATACACAATAGTTCACTATATATAATAATCACTATTACAAATAGTTGAAAATGAAGCAGAAATTTAGATTACTTTCTTTTTTGAAGTTTTCATGAAGATGCTTCTACCTGTAAAATCAAGTTCCAGTGACTCAGTAGTTTTGCCCCGTTTCTCGCTATGATAACCAAAGTGAAGCATCATTTGGCGCGGGCAGTGATTAGAAGGGTGACCCCGTTTTCCCAAAGTGCATTGCTGGAATTCTGGGTTGGGGCGTGGCCGCATTCATCTTTGACTTCCAATGTCCTTCCACTGGTATAGCGAAGATGTAGAGAGGAGAGTACCAGCTCAGGTGGAACCTTGTCATCTGACCGACTTTAATACTACGAGGCGCTTGGTGACGACCGAATGTTCTAGACCCGTAAACATTAAGATACAATCCGGGTGTCACCTACACCGTTATGTATGAATGTATCTGCAAGATCCTTGGTTTTGATGCCATCAATGAAAATCTAAATGTACATTAAGGGACTTATAATTTCAAAGGCTAACAATCGGAGGTGGTCTGTCAAGAATTACTTTTTATTGATAGCAATATATATATATATATATATATATATATATATATATATATATATATATATATATATATATATATATATATATATATATATATATGTATGTATATATATATATATAATATTTATATATATATATATATATGTTTATGTATACATATACATACATATATATATATATATATATATATATATATATATATATATATATATATATATATATATATATATATATATATATATATATATATATATATATATATATATATACTATTTACATATATTATTATTATTATTAGCTATTCCATTTTTGTTTATCAGATGACGATTAGCTTAGGAGGGATAGGAAGAAGTTTATAAATTTACTAATATTTAAAGATTTATTTAAGATTATTATACATAAGTAGGATTATTGTACAGACATCTTTTACTTAACTTCTTCATATGAGATCTTTCACACACTCTCTGTTCAATTGCATATACATATCTCTTAACATCATATTAACTACTGCATCTAGTGGCCATTCATTTTTTAAATATTATTACACCTTTACACCTTACTGTTAACAATATATATATATACACTGCTGGACAATTGCTAAGGACGGATCATAAATTGCAATGTAAAATAATATTAAGCGAGACATGAGGCCTAGTAGGATAAAATATAGTTGCCACACTGTTTAGACATTAGAATAAAGAATATTTATTGTTCTGGAAAGTACAAAAGCTGTGAAACATTTGAAAGAAAAAAATGTTCATTTGATGCTGCATACGGAAAAATGGAACAATGCATCTAAAAGTCAGCAGGCAAATTGAAGAAAGGTATCAGTACGGGATATGTCCACCGTGGAGTGTGATGCAACATTCCACACGTCGTTTCCTACTTTGCCCAACATTATCCAGTGACTGTTGAGGCAATTTATCCAATTCTTCTGGGAGTACACGGATGAGGGTGTACTTGTTTGTTGGAGGATAGTTTCGACCAACAACTTGCCTCCCCAAAGTATCCCACACATTTTCAATGGGGTTTAGATCTGGAGAACGTAATAGCCATACGAGGCGTTGAACACCCTCGCTGTCTAGACAATCCTGAACAGTGAGTGTTCGATGACATGTTGCGTTGTCGTCCATAAAAACAAATTTATCACAGATAGCACAACGGAAAAGATGAACATAAGGAAGTAAAACTTCATTAATGTATTGTTGGCCCGTCATAGTCCCCTTCGCAACCACATGTAGGGGCGTGCGGCCATTGATCATGATGCCGGCCCACACCATGACACAGTATGTTGGATATCGGTCCCTTTCCTGGATATTTTCTGGACGATAAACAGTACCACTCTCACGCCAGATCAGTTGGCGTCTACAATCCAATGACAGACTGAACCTACTCTCATTTGAAAATAGTACGCATGCCCAGTCCTGTTCAGTCCAATTACGATGCTCACGACACCATTGCAAACGGGCAGTACGGTGCTGTCTGGTCAATGGGACACACACAACAGGTCTGCGGGCGTATAGTCCTCCTCCCCTCAAACATCTGGCAACAGTTTTTCGGGAGGTCTGCTTTCCTGAGGCAGCAAGAAACTGATTTGCCATCTGCTGAGTTGTGGTGCCCCTGCTCTTTTTTGCTGATAGGACGATATATCTGTCTTCTGCAGGCGTCGTACTTCTAACGCGACCTCTCTCTTGCCGCCTTCTACACATTCCAGTAGTTTTAAATGACTTCCACAGCCGTGAAACAACGCTGTGAGCGATATCGAACTCCCTGGCAACATCTGTTATTTTTCACCCTTCTTTAATGTTTCCAATAATTCGGCCACGCATAAAATCATCTAAGTGATGTCGGGAAGACATGCCAAAAATTTCAAGTTCGTCTATTAAATCTTTTTTGTAAAACTTAGACTTGAAACAACAATTGTCCACACGCGCCAAAACCTTTAAAGCTCTTATGAACGCTATCACGTGATGAAAGACGTGGGAAAAAAATTGCATACGCATACTTCTTACTATATCCCGCACTTATTCTAATGTAGAAAAGACTTTTCTACATATATATTTAGTCTAATTTTTAACTAAGTTCTTTTAATACAAACATTTTTCGGGGGAATTGCTCGAATATTTTTAGACATTTGTCCTTCGAGCATGTCAGAAAAGAGTGTTCATTTTTGCATAGCTGACCATCTCCCTCCTGAAGAAGACAGGGTCCCTATGCCTTCTTGTCTTTTGCTTCATACACTTTAGTATCTTTCCAATTTTATATTTCTGATTTTACTTTTCTTCATGTTTTATCTTATTTATATAGGCAAATCTTTCTTTAGCTGCTTTTGCGCTGGCTAGATTTCCTATTATGCATTGTAGTTACAACATTATATTTTTAGCATTGTATTTATTACTTTATATTCATATATGTCTTTTCTTTATATTATATATATATATATATATATATATATATATATATATATATATATATATATATATATATATATATATATATATATATATATATATATATATATATATATATATATATATATATATATATATATTTATATATATTATTTATATTATAATATTATTTATTTATTTATATATATACAGGGTGATTCTAAATTGTTTTTACAAATTAAGAGGGGTACTTGTGGACACAACTGAAGATCTTGTGCCTAGAACCGTTATTACCGCTGACAAAGTTAACAAGACATCCAGGAATCTTCGAGAGGGTGGACCAGTCGTTCCTTCGCTGATGTCAACTGTGCAACGACACACGTGGTCGTCATTTTGAGAATTTGCTGTCAGGTTTTAGTTATAAACAATTAATGTGATTGGGAAACTTTTGGTATTTATACATTCGCTCACACAACGGTGTTGCAAATTCAGGAAGGAATTCCTCTTTTCTGCCTCTCAGAGTGGGATGAGTCTATGTAATGAGTGCAAGTTTGGATGAGTACTATCATTCCTCTTAATTTGTAAAAACAAATTATAACCACTCTCTCTCTTTATATATATATATATATATATATATATATATATATATATATATATATATATATATATATATATATATATATATATATATATATATATATATATATATATATATATATATATATATATATATATATATATATATATATATATATTATATATATATATATATGTATATGTATACAAATAAAAAATAAAGTTATCTCAACAGTAAAAAAAATATATTTTAACAGTACTATTATAATAATTAAACTAGTACTAACATAGGCCAATATGAAGCAGTTTCTGTAAAAGGCATTGCTTAGAAAACTATAATATATAATTGAAGAACAGTTAATTTTTATTGTATACAATTGTTTACAGTTTGTGATATACGAATTCTCACTTCATTCAGGATATAGTAAAATAATTAGAAAATATCAGGAGTTCCGTGAAACTTTTATTTTAACAGATTATTATTCTCCATACATGAAAATAAGTATAACAAAAAATTATCTTCAGGCAAACAAAATAAATATTAAGAGTATTGCCATTAGAAAATAAATGCTAGAAATTCAAATGTAGATTTCTTTTATAAAATGTGTCACATTAAATATTTATAAGATTTTATTATACAACTTTAATTAAATTTTAATGTATGTAGCTTTTATGTATGCAATTTAATGCTTACAATTTAAACCAAACAAAATTCTGGATATGTTTTTAGCACCATATTTTAAAATGATAAATATCAACAATGAGGATTGTTTTTAAAGAATTGCAAACATGTTCTTTTAGATTATTTCATGTTAGAATATTTTTAACAAAAACGTTTTTCTTTTAAAATCAGTTTTGCTTGACTTTCATTTGTTTTCAATAGGGAATAGTTATAAGGATTATTATTCATAATTTTGAATTCAAAACACATTTGAAATGATAAAAAAGTAAATATTTAGAAAAGAGCTTTCTAAGTGTAATTTATTCTCAAAAAAATTTTGCTAAAAAATAATTCATGTCATTTAAAAGATCGTGTAACTTTTTCACTATTTAGAAAGAAAATAGAGATTTTTTGATAAAATAATAATTACGATGTATATAACATAAATTTAACATTTTAATGAATATTTATATTTATGTGTTCTAGTTTCAAAATAACGTTTTTTCTTAAAAATAAGAAAATAAATTATTCAACGAAAATAAAGTATAATTACTTGTAAACATATCCATATACATTTTTTAATGTTTTCTTCGAAACCTTTAAAATGAAGTATTTAGCGATTTTACTTTTGTGTTAAAAGCAAAATTCTTTTTAGTATTCATTATTTGGGATTCTTTCATTATTGTTAACATATTTTCATTGAGTTCAGAATAATAAATTCGAAACTCAATTTAAAAAAAAATTCTTTTTTAGTTAGAGTGTTTTTTTTTAATTTAAATGGAAATCTACATTAAGAATTTTTTTTATTTTTAAGTTATGGAATAATTAAGTAATTTTAAAATTTATATTTTTATAAAATATAATGTCATAATCTAAAATATAACTAGAGAATCAAAATATATTCGGCAAATTTATATTTATAATTAAATAACAGTTCACATTTTCTATATTAATGTACATAATTTCATATTTATATATACATTTACACATTTTATGCTAGCTCGATTAAAGTTGAATTCAAATAAGCTCGAAATGATTCTCACTCATAAAACATATTAATAGTATAATATAAGAAACTATTTAGCATTTTAACTTGAAATTTCTATTTAAAAATGCATATGGCTGAACCAAGAATGAAGATTGAACTCAATTTTTTTTTATTTTGAGGACTATGGAATTAACAATTTAATAATTATAGGTCAACAATGCTCGGGTTTGGTGTAGAATCGGATTTGGTGACACATATTGGCAATAAAATTTAATTTATATTAAACCTATATTTGTAATGCTTTTGGGCAAGCCATTCTGTTACTTGCATCTCGCCACCAAAAAAGTCACCAAAGAATCAAGAGGTACCCGTTTATAAACTTTTACCCAATGGTCATATCTTCCGACAATATCTGTTTCAAATAGTTTACTTCTTTGAGTACAATATATACTATTCAGCTGTTATTATATAATAAGAGATAGTGATTATGACTGGTATAATACCCGAAATTTTCTCTTTTCACTGGTGAATATTATTTGGGAAAAAGTCTTCCTAGAAAGCATAAATGTAGATGTAAGAAAGTTTTACAACATCCGTTATCTCAGAGTTTGCTTGCTAAGCTATGTTGAAGCGATATCTCTCTTGGTTCAAAGGACACAGTTGCCGTTTAATCCAAAATGACAAATTCTGAGTTTGGTGATTTTTTTGGCTAATTCTCTTATATATCTGGCAACCTTACTTTCATTACGTCATAGAGATGATGACCTATAAGAATTATGCAAAAAATTCTGTTTTGATAATCCTAGTATATACGTCATCCCGCACATCATATTAGTCAACTTGGCAACATTTCTTCATCTCCAATAAAATTCAGAATTTTGTATCCTTGTTTATACGGCATTTGTGCTGTTCAAATATGTGATCATCAGGACGGAAAGTTTAAAGTCTGATTCCAGCCTCTTGTGATCACTAATAGACGCATGTAATCATCATGTAGCGTTTCAGCATACTTCATGCACGTCTCTGGAATATTTTGAAATTTTCTGTATTTCTTTCCTTGCAATATATGAAAACGGCTTGTACCACCTATGGAACAAAATCCACTCGGTGATAGAATGTGATGAATACTTCTGTACTTGTGTGTGTGTGAATTCAAGTGTTAATAAAATTGTATCATTTATGCAAAATCAAATATTGCTCGTTTTGATTAGTGTATTTTTTTATGTAATTATTTTACAACACATCAACAGGATTATATTTATTTCAAATTATAAAATTATAGCATGCAAGAACATAATACTAACAATTTCTAATAATTTTTATAAGTTTTATAGCAACAATATTTTTTATTAAATTAAATCGTCATTAATCCGCAGCAAAATAGAAAGGAAATTGAATTGAAAATTATAAAAGATTCTCATTACATGTCACAATTATAAAATCTCTAATTGAAGGGTTTGCTGCAAAAAGGAGGTAGCTCCATCCCATAGCTGTTGGGAGTTATAAACACTTTCTTGTGCCAAAAAAAATAACTCTTTTTCTTGGCACCAAAAGGATGCAGCTTCAATCGTTATTTCCAGAGTTATTCAAGAGATGGAGCTGCTTGTCTTGTTAGTTTGTAGCAAGAGAGCGGGCTACGTCTTTGTTACCCCGGACGACTGACGAGTTTTGTTTACAGGGAGGCATCATTATATGCACTCAGTGATGAGTGAAGATATAAAAGTTCTAAATCTATTCTCGGACAACTGCGTATCCCAAAACAAAAATCACGCTTTCACACAGTATCTATTTTTCTTGTTAAAAGTGGATGTCTGAATACAGTCTTTCATAGGTTCCCAGAACTGGGTCATAGTTTTATGTCTTGTGATCGAGCTTTCGGAAACATTGAAAAGCGCATGAGGAAAGTAGAAAGAGTGTTTGTCCCAAGATAATATACGCGCGTTATAGAAAAGACGAGCAAAACGTTTACCTTGACAGAAGTTACTCAAGAAATGATTTTTAACTTCGTTGACATATTAAAAGGTTTCTTCCTTAAAACCCTTCACATCATTTCTAGTGGTAGCAAAAGGGAAAAGTTTTTAATAACAAAATTTAGGGTTTCCACTTATAAAATATCCCACATCAATGCAGGAAACATCTTAGCTAGTGAAAGTGTTTGAATACTGTGTAACAAAACAATAAGAATGTTCAACATCCAAAACAGTACCCCTATAATATTGAACAACCTTCAACAAGCATACACCAACCACCTACCACACAAGGCTGCAAAATACAAAGATGTGATGGACCTTGTCCAAAAATACGTCGCACAAAATGATATGTGGTTCTACAATCGACTACAGCCAGAAAACGCGCCTGATGACCCAGATGTTACAGAAGGAGAATGTGACGATTGAAATGATGTTATTTTCTGTTTGTAAGACCAATAATTTTGCTGTACTTTATTTTCAGTTTTCTTTGAATAAAAAATACATAATAATAGTGCATTTTATTAATTTTTACACCTTTTTCCAAGACATAACATATTCGCCCATTCCTCATATTCCATTATTTTGAGCAAAAAAGAGGTAGCTCCAAAGATCATCCACGTACCACCAACATTTGGATGATATTTTTGGAATGAAAATACTGTTCTAATGTGTAAACTTCATAATTGAAAGTAACCAACAACAATATTTTTACATAACTTAAAATTTAAATTTTTTAAATGTTTTTTTTGGTTTCCCAAAAACTGGTAAAATTGGAGCTACCTCCTTTTTGCAGCAAACCCTTCAATTGACATACATTAAGATTAATTTTGATAGTTACCAAAAGCTGTAAAATTGAGTGTTCTCAATTAAGTTACATATAATACATGATTTAAAATAATAGATATCAAATTTATATATTCTTTTGAATTTCTTTCTCATATAAATGAAACTTCAATAAAATTATCACCAAAAATGTGACCATAAATATTGAAATCATATTTAGAAGAAGAGTAAGATACACAATTTTATGTGGACAGCTATAGAATGTATTAAGAAAAATTAAATCGTGTAATATGTGCAAGAAGCAACAAAAAAGTAGACATTGGCTTCAGAAGTTATTTTGACTTATTCATCTTTGATTAATGTATTGTTCTATTTGAGTTATCATCAAATTAATCCCAAATGTCAGTTTTCGATACTTTTCCATTATACCCCGGCTTACGACCCTAAAGGAATAACATGTTTCTTAATCATAATAAAACAAATAATATAACGTAGATACGATGATTAACTGGCTCAAAGTTTTATTTTAAATCGAATGTATAGTAATCAAATTTTCTTGTTCAAAAAGTGACTAAAAAGTCATAAACAATGGTAAACAAACTAAATGCTAAACAAAGGTCAAGCTAGTTGGTGCAAAATATTGCTCTCTGAAAATTTTCTCATTTGAAAAAAGCGTTGTGGTCAAAAATTATCAAGGGCATAAAACAGCCAAACAGAGCAAAATTAAATTTTATTTCATTGATAAAAGTTACTATTACATTTTACTTACGTAGTCGATAACCGATGCGATTGCTAAACAGTTTCCGCTAGAAAAAAAAATTGGCGTTTAAGTAAGTTTTGTCAATAAGTAATTATTATGTACTATATAAAATGTAAATATAAAATGCTTGTGTTATTTTTGTAAGCAGTTTCTGAACATGTAAGCCTTTTAAAACAAACACAAATGCGACAGTAATTTACATTTTTTTCTTTCCCGTTACGTGGCGATTATCGTACGGGAATATTATGAAAAAATACCGTTTTTTCTAAAAAATTTATGGTAGATTATAAATATACTTTGTTTTCCTTTGTCTTCAGTGTTCAATTTGAAATAAAAAATGAAAATTTTTTATCGTACTTTTGTGGAAAGAATATACTATTTGTAATGGAATGCTTCTGGTTTAATTTTAGTTACTATTAAGCGATATGAGTAGATATTACTTGGACCAAGATATTTTTTGGACAAATCTTTTAGGTTGCTTTTAGGACACCTCACAACGGGCATCAAATCTTTTAGTCTCCTTTAAGGACATCTCACAGCGGGCATCAAATCTTTTAGTCTCCTTTTAGGACATCTCACAACGGGCATTAAATATTTTAGTTTCCTTTTAGGACATCTCACAACGGACATCAAATCTTTTAGTTTCCTTTTAGGACATCTCACAATGGGTATAAAATCTTTTAGTTTCCTTTTAGGACATCTCACAACGGGCATTAAATCTTTTAGTTTCCTTTTAGGACATCTCACAACGGACATCAAATCTTTTAGTTTCCTTTTAGGACATCTCACAATGGGCATCAAATCTTTTAGTTTCTTTTTAGAGCATCTCACAACGGACATCTAATCTTTTAGTTTCCTTTTAGGAAATCTCACAACGGGCATCAAATCTTTTAGTTTCCTTTTAGGACATCTCACAACGGGCAACCTAACAGATAGAGTCAGACATGTGAATATTAATTGTATTTTTCACCATCGGAAGGAGTGTTCATCGGTAATGGGACAGATTCACATACCCAGAAAACCAGCAAAAATTTCCGAGTGTTAGTGCGATAGATATACTTTTAGAAGACAGAAAAGGAGAATAACCAACCATGTTTAACTGTAACTGGAACTAAACTAAGGGCCTTATAATCTGAGTAGCAGGGTCTCATCATTAGTACATTGCAGAGGAATATTTACCGTTTTAAAATATAACAGTAATTCATAAGATTGCATGAAAATGATGTAAGCGCTTATGTCTGTTCACAATATTTGTGTAATCACGTCAAAGTTATATTGAAAGCAAGAGTACATTTTACTTGAATATTTTATCTGTGTAACAAAACAATAGTTATCAAGATAATTGTTGAGGAATTAAATAACCTTAAAATATTGATGCACGTTAATAATTTAATCAATAAAATTTTCCGCCTTACATTTTTATGGCGATTCTATAGATTAAGTGCGTTATTTACACTTTCATTTGACTTCTTTTTCAATTTCTACCGTAATGTAAAAATATAACACAATGAAAATAATAAATACCTTCAAGCATATTATAAGTAAAATAAGAGAACAATATAATAACAACACGTTTGTGGTATTGCTGTAGTAAAATTCTCTGTATAGGTCTTATTAATTTTAATAATTATTAACATTTCTCAAACAATATATTTGATAAATGTAATTGATCTTAATATTTTAAATTTATTATTAAGGTTTTAATTGAAAAATGCATAAAAACTAATAATTCAGACGCTTTGCTCTGTTACTTTAATCGTTAAAATTATTATCATAATATAAATCTTCTCTTACACCCACATCCGATCATCTAGAAAAGTCTCCAACCCTATTTCTAAAAATGAAAAGTTATTAATTAAAAGTGCATTTAGCTGTTGAAAGAAAAGTTGTTCATGGCATTTTATTAAGTCGAATTTCACAGGATTAGTACAAGAAATACAAACATTTACGTATTATATTTTGGTTTCGTTCGATTCAGATTCCCATAAGGGAGCTAATTACAGACGATAGCGAGAAATATATTAATTCCTATTAATACTATAATCCAAAGACGAGAAAAACGAAAAATATTTGACTTAAAATAGAGTCCATTATTAGTTTAAGTTAGCGAAATTATTCACCAATAGCTGAACGTATTTAATAAGAGATCACTTTGCCTTCTAATCCATTAATGTGAATAATTTCGATATTAATTTCCAGCGCTGTATAATCCTTCTAATCTCCGAACCGTACTCTTAAAAATATCTATAACCGTAATCTGGTAATCTGCATCCAATTCCCTGATTACCACGAACAGCTTCCTTTTTAAGTAAATAAATAGCGGTTATTTTAAATAGATCTAGCACTCAGCAGCGAATATCCCAGAAATGAGCTATTCGAACTATTAATTAAGTTGTCTGCGAATGGCAACGAGAGATTTTCAAACGACTGCATAGCGTGCGAACTTCATTTAGATGAAGCAATCTTATAATTTCATGCCAAATTGCGTTGATGTGTTTCTGTGGGTTTTAAATAATTCCATTTTGATGAGTTTGCATAGTTTACGTGTTATCCACTAAAAGGCATAAGTCAAGAAAACAGGCATTCCATTTGTAGGAAAAATTTGGTATTGTTTGTATTATCCTACAAACAAAAGCCTCTTGTTTGCCTCTTAAATAGCCAAAAATGTGAATACATACTTTTATTTATATAATTAGTACCTTTTATTGATTTTATGATGGATAATTAATAAAATATATTTACGTAACAATTTTGATTGTGCTTATTTCTGGAATATTTGCTTTAGATGTAGCTACTATTGTTTATTTTACTGACGAATGCTCAAAACTATTATGATTGAGGTTATTAAAATCATTATCTTAGCGGATTGATAAGAATAAATTAATTTTATGGCTAAATTATTTTTATTGTTTAAGTTTAGTTAGTTATTGAACAAAAGATTCCTGTTTTTCGACATAGCATTTCGTGGGCACAATTCTGCTTTTTGGCATTAGATTTTGCAATAGTTTCGAATCTAAAAATGCTAGATCGATAATGAATAAGTCAACGTTTTAGAAAATTGTATATTAAGAAATAGTATCAAATTTGTATTCGTATATTTCATTGAAAATCTACATAATATAGATAATTATAATAAATACACATAATTATGTATTCTCTTATGCAAAAAACACACCGTTTGGTTTGTTTTTTCCTCTATGGTTCATTTTTGCACACGAAGACTAACTAGACTAGCATCTACAACTTTTTGTCGATATTGTCTCTTCATTTTCTTTTTGATCAAAGAAAGAGAATTTAAATTTTTAGCAGAAAGGATTACTTATATATATCTACTATTTTTCAACTCGATCTAGAAATGATGCCATGACTACCACTCTAAGAAATGGGCAATCGTTTTGTCCCATAGTGAGCTTATATCATGTATAATTTTGACAATCAAGAATAGTCTAATAGCTGACAAGTTTTCTATTGTTATAATACATTGTCTTCTTGTGAGAAACAATATTTCATAATGGGCCATATCGATAACTCTTAAAATCACCTTTCCTTTATCCCGTTGACGTGCATATTGAAATTATCTCTCATTGTTTACTGCTCATCTTGCCTTCCGTTCAACAGTTCGGGGGTTGAATTCCACCTTGGGCATGAGAGTTTGTAGTGGTTCTGAATATATTTAAACCGTAGGACCGGTCTAATTAGCCCTTGTGTGTAAACAATTAACCGTTGAATCACAAACAAGCCAAGCTTTCATTCTTTAACAACGATTGGATTCGAACTAGGGATTTCTACTTTGCTATGGATAAATCCAGATTTTTAATCAACATTTTCACACACATAATGAAATTAATCTATCATAAGTAACAAATACATTGGTCACAAAAAACTTTTATTATAAGCACCAGAAATTATTATAAGTGATAACAAGCAAAACAGATGTTAATTCAAAAATTAGTTTTAAAATATATTATATGTTGAGGGAGAAATGGAATTTGTAATTGGACATATAGATAAATATTTACCTTCTAAATATCCTATTCTTTCATTAGAATATCAGATTTAGTCAGCTACTTTTATATTACATTTGTTTCCAATGTGTAACTTTATCCTTATAAACTTTAAAATTTTCATTAAGTAAGAAGTAATGAGCGTTGTATTTATAGTTAATAAATTATTATTTTTAAGTAATTTATATTAATCACTTGAAATAATAATATGCTTTTATTATATATCTTTAGTAAAATGATTTATGTTTTGGTTAACCTTTCATTATCTCCTTATGAAAATACTGCACTTAATTAAAATAATGATACTCATAATAAAGTAATAAGAATAAATGAAATACAAGAATATATAAAATCAACATTGTTATATATAAATGTATGTATCCAATTTAAATAATAGAATCAACCTATTATATCAAAACTAGTTTATGCAAAATTTTTCATTCAAGCCATTTTAAACCAAATTTTGAAATTGTGAATATAATTATGTTAAAATTTAACGAAAACATCAAAAGTTTTGCTTAGTAGAAAGAAAAGTGTTTGAAATTTATTTAAAGAAATTATTGAAATATTCTTAAGAAAATAATTACATGAATAAAATTCAACTTTTCTTAGAAATAAATGGAAATGTGACGCACTGAAATGAATGGAAATGTGATACAAATGTGAATATGAATGCAGCATAAATAAAATTTCATCATTAACCAAATTTAATTCTCCTGTTCTGCTCAAGATTAGAAAGAAAATAATCAAAACTGAATAAAAGTATTGCTTTTATAATGCATTCAATTCTTAAAATCACAAAAATCTTGCATTAATTAAAGAATTTTCACATTTATGTAAAATGATATTACATGAAAAATAATTTGCTTCAATTAAGTGCCAAAATGTGAAATTCCTTTTATTCCTGTAACTATGCGATTTGAAGATTTTTAAATTTTTAATTGGTGTTAATTATCTTTCAGAAATTCTGCTTAAACTTTTTTTGAAGAAATATTCCTCAGAATTATCCAGGTATTTTAAAAATCTAACTCATTAGAGAGTAGGACAGCGTGAACATTTTATTTATTGTCTGAAATTTAAATTAGGAATAATTATCTCAATTTATGTAAACTTTTGATATTTAAGTTAACACATAATTTGAATATTTTTAACAATTATGATGTTTTCTTTAAATTTTTTTAAAGAAAATTATTAGCAATTAAGCAGAAAAGCTTGAAAAATAACAAAATTTGTTATTTCATGTATTATAATTGTTGGCAAGGAGCATGCTTTTGAATTGGAAGTTTTATAGATCTTAATGTTATGTTTCATGTATAAATTCCTTAAACGCATTACAATGGATAGATTATACTGACTTAGTAAATTTAGAATTTTATAAAAAACTGTGAATAATTTTAAAGCAAAGCAATAGCCGAGGAAAGTTTTTTTAATCGATATTTTATTCACTCAAGAATTTTCTGTAACACTTAAAAATTTAGGGCGCTCCATGGCTGAGTGGTCTAAAGCATCACCGCTAATCGCTTGAGAGCGTAGGAGTGTGGGTTCGATTCCCACCATAGCCCTGGGTGTTTTCTTCGTTATTCTTCTGTGGTTGTACATCTGTCATTGTGCTATTTGTCCTACTATCGACGAAAACTTACAAGCGGATCTCAAGAATCAAGCATACAAGTCTGAATATATGTAATGTAATAAAATAAATAAATAAATTAAAAATTTACTTAAAAGTAAAATTTTGTATTTATGTATTTGCATAATAATTTGAAGATTAATTTTAAAACGAAAAGAAAATATTCATGTTTATTACTCTTCTTTTAATGACCTTCTGTTAGGCTTACATTTTGCAGAGTGGAAGGTCTTAAGTTTGAATCTAATCATTGATAACTTATAGGATATACCGTTTAATTGATAACTCAAACGTATTTTAAGAATTTTTAAAAAATATTTTTACATTTATAATTTAAATCACTTGGGAAATGTGATTATTACCAACACAATTTAGAAAATATTTCTATTGACTCTAATTTGCCGATTTCTGATACCATTGTCAGAAATATTTCACAGCAGCTTACAACTGTTTGAGTGTTTTAAACGGTATCTTTAGCGTGTTTAATTACTCAAAATAGTTGAAAATTCACACACACTGAATTTTAAGAAAAAATGATTTTCAAAAGTTCCATAATTACTGAGATTAAGATGGCTTCGTTTGAAAAGATGTCGTTCTTGTAGAAAGCCGCGTGCTCTATACCTGACTCAATCCTAGATCGTCATGCTGAGAGGACCTACATACAGTAAAGTTCCGCAGGTTTCAATCTTCCTCTGCTGGAATAGCTTGGGCTTCTGATTGAAAGGTGCGAAGTTTGATCCTAAACAGTCTTGAGCAACGAAACAAGGATGATATGTTTCTCTGCCAAGCATCCACTTATAAGTATAGACTTGGGAATTTTCTGGCAAAGAGGTTACAGTCCTTATTTAATAAATGCAGGTTTTCATACATGGAAAAATTTATTTAATCATTTTGATAAATAATCCTAGCCACTGTTGAGAAGTGTGACGTGGATGTTACGCTTTTGCTTTCAGCATGCGCGTTTATCGAAATGGATGCTAGCGCATTTTCCAGGCTTCCTAATTTTATGAAAAGTTCTTTCACGATGACAATTGACACAATACTTTACAACAATTTTCACCTATTAGGTGGCTCACTATGCAACATGCAACGCTAATGGCAATTAAGTGAAAGTACAAAAAAAAAGAAAATACGTAGACATGTAGAGTAAGAACACACACACACACACACACACACACACACACACACACACACACACACACACACACACACACACACAGGTTGGTCTAAGCTGGCAAGTGCGCTCTATGTGTTTTCACCGCCAATCCGAGGACCCAAATTATATACTAAACTTACAGGAATATTTTTACAAAATTTATTATTATGGTTTAAAATGTGATTTTAACAATCGTGTGACATAAATTATTTCAATATTTTTATTTTTTCAAATATGTGTTTTCTCAAGGTAAGCGAGGACCTATGATACACACCTGTTACTGAGAACCTATGATACATACCTGTTACTGAGAACCTTTCATACACACTTGTTACCGAGGACCTCTCGTACACACTTGTAAGTGCGGACCTTTCATACACACCTATAAGTGCGGTCCTTTCATACACACCTGTAAATGAGGACCTTTCATACACACCTCCAACCACGGACTTCTCATACATACCTGCAAACGTGGATCTCACAAACACATATGCAAATTAGGATAATATATGCATTCTTTTAAAAGATAATATTATGTTGTAATCTGTATCTTAAGATAGATTTACTTGTTTCATCAATTTAGCATAAAACTTTGTTTTAAAATCCTACAGAGAGAATCTCAAAAGAAAACGATATATTTTTCCACACAAAATGCAAGAGGTCAATAAAAACAATGCTTTAACGAGAATTTATTCATCATGTATAAAAAGTGCAAGGATGATATGACTGAAAATTATAATATTTCTACCATTGAATAATATTTTAAGAAAAGTTTTTTTATTTTTATTATTTATTTTATTTTTATTTTTATTTTTTTTTTAAATCCTGATTGTGTTCCTGAAAGAGTTAATGAACACTTGGAAGGATTTTTTTACTAAGCAGTAAAGTAATTTATCATTGGAAAATATTTTATGTGGATACATGTTTTCGCTCCCAACTAATATTTTTCAGCAATAAAAAATAAGTTTTATTAAATTCCAAAAAAAAAAAAATCATTTAAATATTTTATAGATATTTTTTTATATTTGCTTTTTAAAAAATAAATATTTCTAATACAACTTTTAGTTTAAATATTTAAGATGAAATTTATTAGTATTTTTTGAAATCATAATAAGCATAATTATTAATTCAATCTCTTGAAGAATGAGTAATTTTAATGTTTAACATTAAAATTATGAAAGAAAGAGTGTAAAATGTCATTCAGTATATATTGGTTTTATAATAATTAGTATCTAAATAACTAATTATAATTAGATCAATTAAATAATTTTAAATATTGTTGACTAAATTAATAGATATATTCAAAAAATGTATTTTCATAGGCATAAATTAATTAACAAGAAAGAAATTTTTACCAAATTTCTACAATGATAACTTTAAATTAATGTTATCAGTTGTTAGAGCTATTTTTTATTTACCATACTGAAAAAGCTGATTTCTCGTATTGTCGTGTCATGTCACGTATATACATGTCACTTAAAATTGTATTTCTTTGATAAATATTAGAATTTATTTGTAAAAATTTATTTTGAATATTTTATTTTGAAGCATTAATTTACGTTGTAACTTTAATAAAAGCTTTTTTTTTTAAAAAAAAAAGAGCATTTTTCAAACACTTAAAAGAATACCTTTAGAAATATTTTTTTTCTTTAAGAAAAATGTTTTACTTCCTTATGAAAATAAATGTACTAACGCCATGAGTACTTTTGTATTCAACACCAGAAAGGGTGCTTTCTGTTTCCCACTACCTGTTTCGTTAATCAGTAGCTACATAAAATTACCCCTCGAAGTTTCTGAGTACGGGCGGAGGAAGAAAAGAAATGGTCACCGAAAATGACACCGGAATCCCCCTTTGACGACCTTATCAGGCATTGAGGGAGAATATATTTCCCCTCTTCCGCTGATATAGAAGAAAACATACATTTCAGAGTACGGTTTTTAAAAATCATAATAATAATTTTATTATTAATCCTAATAAAAAGTTATGCATTGCCTCGCACACACATTGAATGATTTTTTTTTGTTTCATTAAATGGTCAAAAATATCATGAATGTTTAAATATAAAATTGAAAACATGAATTAATAAAAATGTATGTATCTATCATTTCAATTGCCTGTATAAAAGAGCGTGAGCTTTGTAAATTTCGTTTTAATAATATTCAGTTAGTTTATTAAGATTGAAGTTCACACATTTATTAGTTTTTCAATAGCGTTTCAAAACGTGAGTCAATAGCAAACAGCCTTTATGTGAACTCCTGACTTAATTAGTTCTTATTCTGTCAGCAAAAATCAAAAGTTTTTAAAGCTAATAACCTATCATGATATAGTTTACAGGTGTCAAGTTGTAATTTTTTTATTTTCCTCATCTTTACATAGATAAAATATTCCTTTCTATTTTCATGATTTCAATATTTTTTGACGTTATTTTAAGTATATATATCCTGATTTTTAACTTCTATATTTTGTTAAATAGCTCTTTTTAATTCCAATTACTTAATGTATTTCGTAATTAAACTGAGATTTCTTTTTTACTTTAAATAAACTTCAAGTTATTTTCTACAAGTAATAATCTATTCTTTAAATTACTTATTGAATTTTAGATATGGAATATCAGCGTTACATCTGCTTGCATCTGATTCCTTCAAAAACTACTTATAATATTTTCCTTTTCATTTGTTCGTGTTCTCTAAGGAAATCAAATATTTAAAATTGATAATCAAAGATTAAGGAGAGTGTTGCAAAAAGGTTTTAATGTAAAAGAGCTTAATATAGTTGATTCGAAAATACCTCTGTATTATACAGTAATAAAATGCTTAATAAAGTTCTTCCTACTGGTTTATAAGTATAGAGGTACACTGAACGTCTATTTGACGGATCTAAAGTATGCCTCTCAAAGTTATTTATAGAAAAGAAAGAAGTCTATTTGAAGTATGCAAAATATGCAGTAATCGGGATGCGCAAGATGTCCAAATCGAAACGTTCGGATTTTAAATGGATGTACTACATTTTTTACTTAATCCATAAAGAAAATTTATACAAAAAGGGAAATAAAAAAATTCTACTTATAGTATCATACTATTTCTATGTAAGTCGCAACAGTGATAAGGAAGATGTTTAATGGATACTCCATATTACTTTTAAAGCAACTAGGAATCCACATAAAATAAAATTTCTCGATTATAACTGAACCGCAAACGGTTATTTTTGCATGAACGAAAACCGGAATTCATATATTTTATTTTAATTTAAGAGGAAAGAAAAATACAGTTTGAAGTCTTGATTCAAAAAGATTTTCAACTTCAACTTTTACATAATAAAGATAAGGGGCTTATTTATTGTGGACAGTATGAGGCTTTCTAATTGAGGCATTAGAAGTCCTTTTCCTTGTCTTGGAAGTCTTGGAAGTCTTAGAAGTCCTTTACTATTATTACTTTCTTTTAATGCCAAAATCTCATCTAATGTTTTCTCATTCTTAATATTTTACTATTAGGTTGGTGCGTATGAAATGTCGGATTCTTAAGTGATTGTATAAAACTGCATATCTTTCTTCAAAAGCTGTTTATTCAATCAAAGTATGCTCCATTCGCTTCAATACACTTCTCCCAACGAGATTTTAAAGCGTAGATGCCTGTCTTAAAAAAATTTTGGTCTTTAGAATTAATAAACTCTGATATCGAGTTTCTTAGACTGTCTTCATTTTCATAGTGTTTGCCCCTTAAAAACAGCTCTAAATGCTTGAAAAAATGAAAATAGGTCGGCGAGAGATCCGGTGAATATGGTGGATGCTGCAATGATGAGCATACGTTTAACCGATCCAGCTTATTTCGCTCTGTCAGTGCGTGCGGTACCCACTTGTCCATCTTCTTAACCTTGCCAATCTCAGAAAGGTGTCTCAATAGCGTTGTATGGTCAACTTTCATCCTGATAGCAAGTTCCCTCGTGGATACGGCTGGATCCACTTCCACTAGAGCCTTCAGGTCATCATTCTTCACAGACATTTTGGGTCTTCCGCGCGGCTCATTTTGCAGTGAAAAATCGCCAGTCCGAAATTTTTCGAACCAACGCTGCACTTTCCGATCGTTAACCGTATTCTCCCCAAACGCTTGGTTTATGTTGCGTGCAGCTTTTGCAGCACTATTACCAAGTTTGTACTCATATAAGAAAATGACGCGAATGTCGGCAGAATTCATATCGGCAATAAACTCAAAAGAAATAAAAAGGGAAGACCTTCGAGAAAACCTATTTTGCTGAAATGAGTCTCTGGCAATGGACAATACGAGTATGAATGAGGTTATGCCAAATACAAAAGTATAACGAAAACAGGGAGGAAAACGTCCGCATGTAAAGAGAATCCGACATTTCATACGCACGAACCTAATATTTTCATATCTTTCTTATCAAAAGTATGGCATTTGCTTTACACTTAACAGCACAACTTTTTTAGACAAATCTCGCGTACATAAAATGAATACTCAAAAATAACTTTCATTTATATAAAAGTGAATCTTACAACTTTTATATTTACATTGTTATATCCTCCGTGTTTTTTATAAAAGTATTTTGTTTTCCGACTGAATTCTTCCAAAATAGAAGTCTTTAAAATAACCTCACAAAAGTTAAATATATTCTTAAAAAACAAAATGTTAAAAAATTTTTTAAATAACAAAATAAAAATATCTATAAAACTACCAATATTACACATATGGGTTGTATCTCAGTTCATTATATTTTTTACATTTTCTTCAATAAAGTAAATAAATGTCTAGATGTTTGTAGAAGTATATATATATATATAAATATATATATATATATATATATATATATATATATATATATATATATATATATATATATATATATATATATATATACATACATATAATCTCATATAACTTACAAAATAATTTGAAAAAGGACTGACTTTGTTTTAAAATACTGTGTTATTCTCATGAACATGTTTTCTTTCTTATATTTTTGATTTTTATAATAAAAAATATTACTTTTGTAAAAATCTATATTGAATTAATTTCCTCTAATTTTGGGTATAATTTTTGGTATTCTGGTTTCAGTATCAGAGTCAGTAATATATTTGATCGGGGAACTATATATATATATATATATATATATATTATATATATATATATATATATATATATATATATATATATATATATATATATATATATATATATATATATATATATATATATATATATATATATATATATATATATATATATGTATATGTATATATACAGAACAATTTATAGTAATTCAATCCTAAAATCTACTTTTAAATGATAATAACGAATTTAAAGTTAAAATACATATAGCCATTTTCTCAATCCAAACGGCAGGAATCTAACATGCACTATTTACAGAAACCATTTCTGCTATTCATATACATATGCCCTTTTAGTGAGAAAAGGTTCCTTTCTCGACAAGGAAGCTGTTTCCCGCTCTGTCACGAAACAGCGGGATTCTTATGGGGAGAAGATTTTCCAAGAATTTCCCCTGTCTTAAGTTACCGTCATGTAAGATGAAAATCAGTTAAGTTTGGCCTTAAAAATATTGGCGTTGTACAGTAATATATATGGTATAGTTAGAGTTGTGGTCAGAGCTTGATTTGCAGAAATTAAAGATAATTTGAATTAAAATTAAAAATTCTAATATGTACGCGTTATTCACATGCTAAAGATCAACAATCATAAAGCTGGCTTAAAAAATAATAATTTTTTGAATACTGTGAAAAATTCTTAAGAAATTACGAATAGACTGTCTTTTGAAATTGTTTGACAATTGCTAAGGTTAGCTGAATTACATATAATCGTTCCAACTCAAAGAATTTTTCTTAGTGCAAAAAAAAAAAAAAAAAAAAAAAAGCAAATTTTGCTAATTATATTCAATAAAAATCTTTTAAGCACTGCTATATTATATTATATATAGCAGTTTATAACGTCACACTAAAGTAGGAACAGTAAAAATCTGTATTTTCTGAAAAATAGGTTCTTTTGCTGAAAAATTTGTTGTGATATTTTGCTTACAAATCTGTTATTCTTGGAATGAGCAATTTTTTTTAATATTCTTTTATTTGAGAAAATTTAAAATACGTTTTTTTCTATGACACATATAGTGCTGATATTTGTAAAAACTTTGTTCAGTAATTGTTTTTAGATTATATATTCTGGTTTCTCTCCGAAAATGATAATTTTAATGCTGCTGTTATATGCAGCTCAACGATGAATGGCAAAAATTCTTCTACGTTACAGTGGCACAATAATGATATTTATCTCTAATATTAAGTTGTTAATGAAGGTGGCTGACTTATAAATAAAGAAAATGAAATTAACAACTCTTTAAGTGGCTTGTCTATTTTTTTCACTCACATTTAATAATTGACATATTTTTTGTGAAAATATAAGAAAACTCTCAAAGCATTTAGGAGATATTTATCATTTTGTAATAAATTTAAATATAAGGTATATTATATTATCTTTTCCAAATCTGCAGTAATTAAAATTTCTTGAATAACATGTTAAAAAAAGATTTCAATTTATTTGATGTTCCTTTTCAAAGAAATCACAAGTAGCAATTTTTTACAGATATGTATATGTGTATCCTTGGACCAAATATTATTTAATAAGAAATTTTATTGCACTTATTTAGGATAGATATATATTATCATAAGTTTCATATATTGCATAAATATATGCTTGATAGGCTTAATACTATAAAATAATTTTACTATTTAGATAAAATTAAGAATTAGAATATCAAAATTATTTATTCAGCTTATTTTATGCGTGAATCAGTAGAGTCCGTATTTTGCTAATATTCTATGCAAAAGATTTCCACTAGTAATCAGCAAAACGAATGGACACTTCCTGTTTGTGAATGACTCAGAAACAGTACGCCGGAAAAAGGGACCACTCGTGATTTAGTTCCCACGGGTTTCCTCAGAAATGAATTGTCCAAAATGTGGTCAGTTTACTTCCTGCCAAACAGCAAGAGAAAGAAAGTTTCAAACTAAAATAACTGGGGTCATACATTCGAGTACTCAAAGTTCTGTGGGCTCTTGATTCAAATATAATTGCTGCTTTTTATATACAAAAATCGTCAATTCTAAAAAACTATCACCATAAAAGATTTTGGGGAAAAATATAAATCTCGGTCTTTTAATGGAAAGCGTATTTGCATATTTAAGTTTTATATATTTAACAAAGAAGAACAAACAACTCAAAACTTGATAAAGATTTTGACAGCTAATGATTTTTTTAAAAAATATTAAAAACATATTTAATCGGGAGTTTTAAAACTCACTTTATTGGTTTAATAATAATATTCTAATAATTAGATATTTGAAGTGAAATATTTTATTACATTAACATTTTTTACGCACATAAATTTTTTTGTAACTTTTCCCCTTCAGTGAAACATAAATGCTTCGAAATATACATGTGTAGAAATGCAAAATTGAATTAAAGAATATTGAAAAGAAAGTAACTTTATAAACATAATAGAGTTAAATTTGTTTTTTAGTCTATCATTAGAAAATAAAAATATGCATCCAATTTTGCTTACAGCAAGTAAATATTTTTAAATATTATTGACTAAATTAATAGATATTTTCAAAAATTGCATTTTGGTAAGCATAAATTAATTAACAAGAAAGAAATTTTTACCAAATTTCTACAATGATAACTTTAAATTAATGTTATCAATTGTTAAAGTTATTTTTTACAACACAAAAAAGATTATTTTTTGAATTAGAACTATTTTATTGAAATCATAATGCTTATATTAATATTAGAATTCATTTTTAAAAAATTTATTTAATAACTCATAAAAAAACACGGCATAGTGTTTATTTATAAAGTGTATTTCATATATGATAAACCATAAATTATAGCAATCATTAAATATTGAAAAATAAAAGAAGTAAATATTAAAAGTGTGTAAATTAATATATTGTTAAGTGACATTTACTTTGCATGATTTAGAAAATTTCACCTTTCACGGGATTTGTGCAAATGTTTATTGTTTTTCAAATAACAATTGCAAATTTTTATTCTCTCTCCATCATTTTAAATTATATTACAAAATCTTAGTTAAGAATATTCAATTTTGTCTATTCAAAGTAGGAATTTATAAAAATTTGACTTTATGATTGAGAAACTAAATAAATTTATTAGTATTCAGCCAATTTTCTTATACAAAATATATTTGGATTGAATGAATTCTCAAAATTCTGCATATTTTATAGAAACATTAATTTATGTGGAAACCCTAACAAAAGGTTTTTAAAACAAAAGACAATTTTCTAAAACACTTAATAAAATATCTTTTAAAGCTAGCAGTATTTGATATTTATTAATATCAAATGCCAGTTCATTCCTAAATGTAGTTTAGTGATTTAGTGCGAGTTCGACTGAAAATGATAGCACTTTTCCTTAAAACAGTAACTTCATGGTGACGTTATGTACATCAAACGCAACAAAATGATATTCTCATGCGAAATGAGGAGTAGCACCATTTCCGTTCTTTTTTAAAAAAAAAAAAAAAAAAAAAAAAACCAAGATACATATATGAAATGATCATATTCTAGAGCTTTGTGATTGCTTTCATACATGGAATATTTTTATAATACATGAAATATGAGTCCCCCATTTCTGTGTAATATGAAGTCTTCAAAAAATACAGGAATGTCAAAATGGAGGATGAACAAAACTTAAGTGTAAATAGAAAATTTGATGCAGATGCTGTTAATTTGAAATTAGAAACATGTATGGTCAGAAAAAAAAATCAAGAAAATTTATTTGTCTTAATCATTATATAATTGACTGTAAAGAGGAATAAAAAATTATTAAGTATGAACATCAGTTCAAATTTTCTTGAAAACTTATAAATTTTAAAGTGATAGCATATATAATAGAGATGGAATGAAAGCAAATCCATTGAAATAATCCGAAAAACCGGATTCAATGAACTAATCTATGTTTTTAGACCATCGAAAAGAAAAAAATACGTTTTTGTTTGTTTGTTTAGATAAATGTGTTTACCATTTATTCTTATTCTCTGAAGTTAAATTCTGCTTGCTTATCTTATGCGAAAAAATATTGCAATAATTTCAGAATCATGTCTCATTCGAGCAGCAAATAAGAATTATATTTATATTTCAAATTTGTAACGCATGTTATTTGTTTGATTTCATTTAATATCGACTTTTGCTTATAAACATAAAGTAAATATGATATTTTGCATGCAAGCATAAACATTTTGCAGATTTGGATAGAAAGCTGAGAAAATATTTTAAATATCATTTCGTTGAAAAATAAATGGTTTTTAAGTTTTTTTTAACCAAAATAATAATTACACTATAAGTATAAATATGCACTTTCATTATTTACAAAACAGACAACTGGTATTTTTGGTCCCTTTTATTTAACATATATATAAATATATATATATATATATATATATATATATATATATATATATATATATATATATATATATATATATATATATATATATATATATATATATATATATATAAGCGATATACCCCAACACTCAAACATCATGATTAGTTTTGCAGATGACACTTCCATTCTATCTATTGACTCTGACCATAATATTGTATGCAACAAGTTAACTGAGCATATGACTCAAATTTAGAAAAGACTCAGAGTCTGGAAGATTAAAATCAACTCCTAAAAATCTCAAGCAGTCCTATTTACCAGGAACAGCTGTAAAAAAATTAAAATTGTGATGGTCTAGAGATTCCCTGGCACCCTAGTGTTGTTTACCTAGGGGTTATAATGGATGAATGTCTCAGAATGAAGTATCATTTCATCAAAAATAAGAGCTAAATTCACGCAACTAAAATTATCATCTACCTCCTATTAGCCTCCAACTCTAAGCTTTTTTAGGAAACAAACTCCTAATTTACAAAGCCTATTTTAGGCCAATAATTACTATGTTTCTACAATTTGTGGAAAAGTATGTAATACTAACTTAAAAGTATTGAAGCCCAGCTAAACAAGCTTCTAAGAGTTATTTCTAACTCGCAATATTATTTCAGAAATGAGCGTTTTTAGAGCCAATTTTGGAATGACTATCATTAACCACTATATAAAATTTTCAGACTTCAATTTTTACAATAACCTGTGGAAAATAAAAAAACTCTGAAGTGATGGCACTTGAACTTTTACGAACCTTTACGAACTAAAAATTTTTCATAGACTAATTGCTGTCTTTCAACTCAAACCAAATACCAATATCTGAACAATTTAAATTAATAATACACAATTAAAAGTTTATATGGATACAACTAAAATTTTGCAGCTTATAGTTACATAACAGTGATAACATTATTGAATTAATAGATAATATGGTTCTAATTGCCTTACTGAATTGCTAATATCTTAAATATTCAATTAATTTGATCTTAACTTGAAAACCCTTATTTGATATCCATTTTCTATATATTATTATATATCAATAATTTGGTCACATTATTTTTCTTGTGTATATTAAGTATTAATAATGAATGAAAAATGTATGTTTATATTAGAATCATTGTATCTGATGGAATATTCCAGTTAATTCTTTTTGCCTTGCTATATACTTATGTAGTGTATTATTGACTGAAATTTCGTTTTAACACTGAGCTTAGAAATATGGATATAATCTCTTCTATAAGTCTGTAAATAACTTCAAGCAAGTTTTTGAATTGTGTAAATATTTATATATCTTATTAATAATAATTAAATATGTGTAATGTAAAGTCACCATGCAAAGCTTCTTGGGAGTATTTAAAATGTAATCTACTTGAGATTCATTACTCTTACTATTCATTCTGTCATTATGTGTGTATATAAAACTTAGATGCCTACCAATAACTACAAAAAGAGATAAAAGACCCTTAGGTAGACCAACACCCCTAGAATACAAGGCCTGAGCGCTCGAACAGGAAGTGGATGTGACGTTTCGAAGAGAAGACCTGTTTCTCTCGACTGGAGTGAGGGAGTTTTTGCATTTTCAACGTGAAACGTGTGTACAACGTGGTGGCGTTTTAATAATTTTTAAATATTTTCTTCATAAGCTTACTTTTCAATTGATTTATTTTGATTATTTTTCCTGGATAGTGCATTTTCTACAAAAACTGCTGAATCATGCCATCTAGGTGCTGCGTTCCTTATTGTAAAGGAAATTAGGACAGTAGTAATACTACTGTTAAACTTTTCAAGTTTCCAATGGATAAAGAACTTTTAAAGAAATGGATTCTATCTATTCCAAGGAAGGATTTTTAACCAACGAAATCATCAAGGGTAAGTTTCATACATTTAATTAAAATTTTTATTTAGTATGCATGATTTACTCATATGATATTAGAAATAATTGAATGTTAAAATTAAATGTTTCATGAATATTTTAAAATTTAAGAGAAAGAACGATATATTACTGATTTTATTTTGTTAAGGAAAAAAAATGCTTGTATAAGCGTGTGAGGGGAAATGTAAAAAATCAATTTAATAATAGATAAATGTTTAAGCATATGGTATATACATCAAATGTATAAATATATATGAATATTAATACACATTAATATCTGATTATTGTGAAAACAACTATTATTACCATAACGCATATTTTTAATGAAAAATCTAATGTTGAAATTGCATATTTTAATTTTATTTATAGTTCTCTGCTGATTCGCCAATTAAAAACTTAATATTTTATAAAAACTTAGATATTTTAAAAACTTAAATATAATTTTTTAATGTTATATTTATTAAGAGGAAATATTTTTAGCATGAGAAATAATGTATTTACTATATTATATTGGATATTTACTTATTATATTGGATATTGATTGGATTGTATTGGATATATTACTATATTATATTGGATATATACATGGATATTTACTAAATTCGTTCTCTTCTATGGTACAGTTAAATGTTTCAAATTTACTAATTGAAAGTGGGAAACAATTTCAATTTGTAAGTTTGAAATGCTAACAATTCTATTTAGTCTAAAAACAGAAGTATTCTTCATTTATATAATAAAAGAATTTACAAAGATATAAATTAAAGATTAATTAGTTTATATGATGAATTTTAATTTTTCAATTCATAAACCAGTATACCATTTTGATTTTTCCAGAAAATATATATATATTGTGATAAATAAATTTAAATAAAAATATTTCTTTCTGTTCTTACATGTATAGGTTTTAATATTTAACATCTTAATTTTAAATAAAGAGAAAAATACAAAAAGTCTAAGAATTATTTAGCTTTGTTTGGAAATGAAATCATTTTCAAGAATGTTATTTGCTTTATAAATTATCATAAGATTAATTAAAAATTAGTTATTTAATTTACTTCTTATGCACAGTTGTTTTATTAGCCTGCTCTTGAAAAATTGTGGTATAGAAATGATGGGATTAAGAAATTAATATTTACTTGAAACAAAATTTAGACATATTTATTGCTGATATGATTAAGTTAAAAAAATTGAAAAAAATATTAAATCCAGTCATCAAATTTTGTTTCAGGTTTGTGAATTGCACTTTAAGGAGGATGATATTGAAAGAGAGACATATGTGTTTGATAACAACACTACGTAAATTAAAAACATTACAAAAATAACATTTCATTGAATATGTCTAATTCTAATTAAATTTTTATTACTGATTCTTATAATATTTTTCATTACTGTTTGTTGTAATTATAACATAAAATATACTTTTAAGCAAATCATGCACAAATGAGTTGAAGAATAAATGTAATAAATGTATGATCAGATTATATATATAATTTCACTTTTTATTTATAAAACTGTGCTCCTGATGTATATTCTTGAATTTCATCCAGTTGTATAATAATGAATTATCTGTATATATGTATGCCTGTATATTTTTTCAAATTTTATAAATAAATGCTTTTTACTTAAGGGTGTGTTTTATTTACTTACTGTTTAAAATCAAAAATATGCAATTTGATTTAGTTATGCCTTTAAAATTCGAATGTTAAATTTCATAGAAATATTTTCATAACAAATAATTTACAGGATAAACAATCTTTCTTTATATGTCTTACTATTTTTTCATAAATTCTTCCAAGTACAGTAAAACTATTATATCTCTACTTAATGATATAATTCGTTAAGTTTATTAAATGCTACTTTAACAAATCTAAAATTATTTTCTGCAAATAAAAGTAATTTAAGTTTGTTAATTTTAAAGTGATAAAATAAAAAATTGTTTATTCTAATATTTTTTCTGTAATTGCTTACAGTTATTATAATGTTTTGGTGATAAAAATCCTATACATTAATGAGAAGAAAAAATTTAGTCAACTCATATTCCAATGCAATGTTATTAATATAAAAATTGTATTTCCTATATATACGCAATTCTATTTATAAAACTAAATTTATATTCCTCGCGAATGTTTTTCAATTGTGTCTAATTATATTATGATGGATAATCAATATAAAAATGTGTATATTTTTTTGAATTAATAAGTATTTATTAGTTTTATTATTTGTCTAAAAAAATAATATATATATATATATATATATATATATATATATATATATATTAAGTAAAATTGTTCTACCTTTATTTATATTTATATAAAGTAAAATGCTTCTATCTTTAACAAATGAACTAATTCCTTAAGTTTATTACTTTAACATATGTAATCATATTTTCTAAAGGTAAAAAAAAAAAAAAAAAAAAAAAAAAACTTTTGGTTTGTTAAATTCAATGTAATATTTTACTTAAAAAAAAAACTAGACATTTGATGGTTTCATACATGCAAATTTTGTTTATCTTTTGCCGATGTAACAGCGACGGCGAAGATTTCAACGGGTCTTCTCTTGATGACTCATAACTCTTGCGCTCAGGCCTTGTATTCTAGGGGGTGTTGGGTAGACACCGCACTATTTCATTATGCTAACAGAGGGTATCTGTCAAGTGGAGGGGTTGAAAGAAATCTTTTCTACTTCCGACACGTTTAAAACCAGTTTCTTGACTCGACGACTCCTGCACTTTCATTTTGTCAGGCTTCAATGGTTCCCTTCACATTGTGGTCCTTCAGAATAATTCGTCACAGAAAATTTATTCCATGTTAAACTCTTTTTAGAATTAACGCTAATAAATTTTGATTCAAAATTTAAATTTGTTAACACTATATATAATTTTATTCTACTTGAATGGAAACACTACCATCATTTTTTCCTGGTTAATGAACACTGTGTATATATATATATATATATATATATATATATATATATATATATATATATATATATATATATATATATATATATATATATATATATAATGCAAGATTAGAAGAATCATATAAGCGAAAATTTTGAAAAGTACAAGAATAGATAAAAACATTTATGTTTAGCAATACATTCAGCGCAAAAATTTTAAAATATATATTGAACGTTTTTCCCTCTGTTTAATATATTTCGTATTTTCAATGCATTATTTCCCAATTGGTATTTTAAATGTATTATTCTCCATCTAATATTTGATTATTAATTTTATGTTGTTGTTTCTAATGACACTTGGACAAACCAAGCTCGCTATGCCTTTGGCTCTGTGAATATAAGTCAGAGGGGAGCGTCGTTCATTTTAATTAAAGCACCATATAGGTGAAAGTTATAGCAAATTTTTTTCATTATTATCAATTACTTTTTGTCGCTAAAAATAAAATGAAAACACTTCCATTCATAAATTGAGATGCGGTAGATATTTCTGAAAGTTACCTTATAGTTGTGTCAGTGTTTCTTACGTAGTACGTAGTTTTAATTTCTGTTTACAATGAAAATAATCACGGTTTTGGTTTTTTAAAATTATTCAATAAGCATAGTTTTATTAAAGCTTAAAACACTGCAGATAAAATTTACTCATAATATAAAGATAATGTTTTTTTGCTAATGCTCTTATTAGAATTGTATAATAATATTTTCTGAGACTAATGCGAGTATATTTTGGAATGTACTATTTGAATTGAGAAATGAACATGAGAAATGAACAAATGTATATCATTGAGAAATGAACAGAATATTACTATTTAATGTATGACAAATGTAATTTTATTAAACAATCAAACTGAATGCTATATATAAAGTAGAAATTCAAGATTTGTCTGGCTACAATCATTGTTCAAAACGTTTCATAATTAGTTACAGAAACACGCAGAAAGGAAAAGTCCATTTTTAAGCTTTTTCCTTAAAAGTGAAAGATAAAAAAGCATATATTTAATCCATTCAATATAGAATTTTGTCATAAATAAAAATACTTAATTCAAAAGAAAACAGAAATCATTTCTGTATTTAACACACAGATTACTTTGAATCTTTTTCAAATGCAACTTCGGCAATTTGCATGTACTTACTTATTAAAAGAAATATTTGTTCAAAATATCTTAATTTACATTTTTAATACCGGGCATGCTGTTTTTAAGAATATTTTTTAAATATTCAGCTAGTTCATTGCTTACCATTTTTATTATAAGTAATTGCAAATTCATTACTTTAAAGAAGTCTGTAATTATTTTAAACAATTATTTCAGAAAATTATCTGTAATAAATTAATATACTCTATATCATAGTTTTTGAAACAGTCTAAATTTGTTTTACAAACGCATGCATGCAATCTTAAAATTCTTATAACATTTCTTAATTTGGTATGAACGAATGGAAAAAAATCGATTGCTTATTGATAAGTATAGAATTTATGGTAAACACATTTACATTTTCATGAAAATTATGTTTAAGATTAAAAAAATTACGATTAGAATTAAGATTCCTCACGGTGAAAATGACTCTCTCCTTTCAGTCAAGGGGTAGGAAATGTCATCTCACGCCGGCGTAGGAGCTGTTTTTTGAAACGGGCTCAAAAGATTAAATAAGACTTCATATTGTTTTATTTTAAATGTTTCTTGTAAATAAATTGCGTATACTGTCTGGACTAAGCAAAAATACAATTTAAGTTTTAAAAAATTATAAAGTATTTTAAGTGTTGTCGATAGTTAATTGCTACAAAATTTTATAGCAAATTTAACGAAAATTGAAATACTATAATAAATAATTCTTTTGGCTCTTATTATTGCTAATCCGTGTATATTTTTGTAATATGCATGTAAAAAAGTAAATATTTAAACAAATATTAAACTTTTTAATTGTTTATTTAAATTTTTATATTGCGAATTTGGAGTCAAATAATGAAAAGATTGCTGGAAGCTCATCCTGAGAAATAGTATTTTTAAAGCCAATCAGAGAAAAAAATAGTTTGTGGTTGGTAAGGGTGCATATCTGAAAAAAATCAAGAAATGTATTTGTCTGATTGGAGAGGTTTTTAAGAATCTGGAAAAAATCATTAAAATCTTATCACATTTTGCTTTCCAAGAAACGTACTTATCGTCACAGCAAAATTTATATTATTTATTTTACTAATAACCTAATGCCACATGTCTCAGCTGTATAATGATTGTTACTACAATATCGCAGATAATAACATTAAGACAATAATAGCATTGAAACTATCATATTCTTTTCAATGATATATTTTAAATCTATCTAGTTCTATGTGAAAATATATTAGAGCTGATTCTAAATGTATATTTCACTTATAGATTATTATATAATTTATTTCATTTTCTCATTCATAATTTTCATTTGTATATTTATTTTCGTTAATATTTTTCAAAATAATTCCCTCTAAGCTAGTTTTGTGAAAATAATATTTTTTCTTCTATGGACATAATTCTCTGGAAAAAATATTACATATGAAGGTAAATTTTCGTTGGTTGGTTGGGTTTTGTGGCACTAAGTCCAAATAAAACAAGCTGACCCAAAGTGAAGTTTTAGATGCGGACTTTATTTTCCAAACCAAATAACATTAAATATTTTTAAAAAGATCTTACCATACCATTTAAAGTTTTTACCGTTAATATATACTGCAAAAATATAAAATCAATATAATATATAGAATAAAGAACCGTTAATATATACTGCAAAATTATAAAATATTAAATGGGGTTTGTGTACGATAGTTAAAATTAGATAAAATGCTTAAAATCGATTGCTTTTACGCTCAGAGATTGAAATGGCTGGGTTCCCGTAGCAAATGTTCTAAGCTTAAAATATAATGGTTAAAAAATATGCACAGTGGCATTAATTAAAATCTGGATAGATGATTGAAATATGATGCACTGTATATGTCTTACACACACAACTAAATTCTACAAAAAATCCTACCCAGAAACACTTATTCCTTAAATGACTTAAAAATAGTTCTTTGTGTGTGAAACGCTTATGACCGATACGAAGACGAGTCAGTTGGACATGTGTGATTCGGTATAGACCAAGGGTAAAGGTAAAGGTAAAAGAATGACTAATGGGAAGATCGTTAAGATTTTTTTGCAGAATTGCCTATTACAGAACTCCTGTCAAAGTGACTGTATGAAATGTTTAAATCTATTTCTTACATCACATAGATGGAACTAAAGATAAAGTGGAAATAATTGCAGACTTAGCTGTCACATTAGTCTTCTCATTTCCATCTATATATATATATATAATATGTGTGTGACTTGGTATCCAGGAAAGCAATATATTAAAATACTTGAACACTACCGAAATAAAAGATACAATTTCTCATAACTTCTAAAATAATTCTACTTTCAGAAAATACGTAAATGTATGCCCATTTTTAGTATGCAGTTGCTTAAGTGCACGTGATATAGCCTTAGCCTCAGCAATGAAGATGAAGTAGGGCTTGTGGAGATATTAGCTAAAAGAAATATTAAGAAAAACAGCACAGCCAAAGTGTCTAGCAGTTTTGGATCCACTTATGAATACAGGACTCTACATAGCACACGGATAGCGTTGAAATGCATAAAACTGTTGAAAAATAGCAGAAGTTACGTCCGACTTTTTATGGTCTTCAAAAGAATTGAGTAAGGTGATGTGTACATCATACCAAGGTGGGTGTGCGAATAAGTTTGTAGAATCATCACATAGATGAGACAGCAAAAGCTAAGATTAACACGAGTGAGAAAAGATTGAATGTTGCATGGTCTTGCTTTATATAATCTCTTAAGAGCAGAATTATGAACAATAGAACGTAAGAGATGATGAGGTGAGGATACAATTTTTGAATAATAATTAAGAGACAGGTCTAAGAGTAACTGAAGGCAGATTAAATATAGATTATTGATGAGTAATATGTGAAAGGAATCAGAACATATCTTTACAGCAGAGTGATGAAATGTGTCCAATCTGCCTAAATTCTATTCTAAGACGGAAAATACAGACGGCTATCCATTAACAACACAGCCGTAGTCAATGGGTGATAAAATTAATGGCTGGTACATTTAAAAGAGTGATTTGTGATCTGTACTCCAAAATGTAATCGGAATTGCCTAACAGATATTATAAGAAATAGCCAACAATTCTTCCACAAATGTAAAATTTGAGAAAGGAAAGTTAATTTTCTATCGAAAATTATTCCAAGGAATTTTATATTATCAATCACAGGAATAAGTCTTCTGTTTAAGAGAAGCAAAAGATCATGGTAAATATTAGTTTTCTTGCAGAAATGATCACAGCAACACTTGCTAGGAAGTAGACTAAAACCATTCTGTGCACATCAAGTAGCAAGATTATTTACAATTTATTCATTTGTATGCCATTTAAATACATATTTGATCTAAGAAATTCATATTATATGAAAGAAATTTTTAAGTTGTCAACATGTAAACTAGAATGAACAGAAGATAATTGTTGTAGGATGTTGTTGATGAAAAGATTAAAAATGGTTAGTACTTATGGACATTGCGATCTGTACAAACATTTCTAGGCATTTACATTTGAATATTTTTTTAATTTCTTTTTATATATTTAATTCTAACTAAATATAAGAAAACGCATTCTCTTGATTCTGCTTAAAAACAAACACTCCTGAAACTGCCCATTTTACAAGATTTTCTATACGTCAGGTGGTTTTGAAAGTGTCTTTGAATTTTCACACTGCTTCCTCAGTGATTTATGATTACTCACTTACAGGAAGTAATCAAGGCATATTTTAATTCCTTTCTTTATCCCCGCAGGGATTTAAAATATAAAAAAGCTGAAAATGTCATTTTCGATAAAATTTACGGATTACTTAAATATGTAAATTTTCATCGTATTTGGGAACAATTAATTAACTTTAATTTTGTGTATTTGCCCCGAAAATTATCTTAAATAATAAAATAGGTATGGGATAGTATACTTATATATATATACTCCCAGAAATAAAATATATTTTCTTTACTATAACTGATAAATATGGTTTGGAAATTAAATCAGGGAAAGACGATTGGAATAATGAAAATTTGAATCAAATGAGCAAATTAATATGATTAACAAAAATTATCTTGTTATTTAGAAAAACTAAAACAGAATAATGGTGCAAAAAATTAATTTTGAAATTTGAATATTATTAAAAAAATTCAAGAAAAGTGTTAATTTTAAAAATGGACATATGGGTATCCATATTTAAATATTAAAATTTAAATTGAATAATGACTTGTTAGGAAAATATATAAGAAAAATGGATTAACTGATTTAATAGAAATGAAACTAAAATAGTTTGAACTAATAATTCCAAATGGAATCCAAACAATTGTACCGCACATGTATATCAAGATATATATTTCTTCCTTGAAGATTTCAATATGAATAAATTTATTGCATTTACTGATTGTGTACATAAAAATTGCAATCAGTTGAATGTATGAGGTTTTCAACACAAAATATGTTGAATTAATTGTTTATTCAATTAAAATTAATTGAATAGAGTCTCAGTTAAATTATATTTCTTGTTCAGTTTTTACATTTTAATGAGGTTCTCGTTAGCCTGTATGTATGTGATGCCCTCGATTGCCTGTGTGTATATGATGAGCTCGTTTGCCTGTGTGTATGTGATGAGCTCGTTTGCCTGTGTGTATGTGATGAGCTCGTTTGCCTGTGTGTATGTGATGAGCTCGTTTGCCTGTGTGTACGTGATGCCCTCGATAGCGTGTGTATACACACACGCTCCATGGCCTCCATTGCCTGTGTGTATGTGATGCCATCGATAGCCTGTGTGTATGTGATGTCCTTGATTTCTGATATGTATATGATTTGAAATAAGAAATTTTAATGTATGAAACAAAAATTAATTTTTATATTTATAATTCAGTGGACTGGTAAAGTATACAGTAAAATCCTTTCATAAGAGTTTATAATAAGAATGTAACGTAATGATATTATGTGTTGAAAATTTCTGAACAAATTTAACTAAAAACGTTTTGTAAATTTTCATTTAACATAAATTTTAATTCTTTAATTATTTATTTATAAATAAATAAATAAATGTTAATGAAAAAGCAGAAAAATATAAATATATTTACATTTTATTTTTAAAAATGTAATTTGAACAAAACATAACACAGTCATTAATATTAAAGTGTAAATTAAAAACTGTATATCTAATTAAGCAAAATTAAAATTATACTTCTTATTATAGCATTTGGAATTTTTTCAAATGAAGAAAATTTTTCAATACTTATAAGTGAAAAAATATATATAATTAACATTTATAATATCTGGTACATTTAATAAAATTAACTTTTTATTAAAAGAAAAAATATATTTAATTAATTTAAAAAAAAATTCCTTTACTTCTCAAAAGGTCTGCTATTCCTTAAAAAACAAGCCATAAAATTTTAGGTAATTAAGTTTATTTAAATTTTTAATTTACTTATTTTTTTTAAAAACATAATAATAATTATACTCATCTACTAATGTACTAAAGAACTAAATATATGAGTTTTTATGAAATTATCACAATGAACGATATTATTAGAAAATATTTGACATACACAATGTACATTTTTTCGGTTGTCTGAGGACACACTCACAACCCGGATTTTACCGGACCACCGAGGACGTCACATTTTACAAGATACACACTTTTGATACACACATACACAAGTTTAATGCACAAGGTGTAAACCGAGGACCCTTTTAAATGTCAACAAAAATGATAATTAAAAAATAAAAATATATAATTTAGACTTAAAACAAACAAAATCAAACAGAGATCTTTCTTAAATTTCAACAAAAATTAAAATTCAAGATGAAATTATGCAATTTCTACACAAAAAAAGGAAAATCAATGCGAGGACGTCCTCGGATCTGCAGACGCCCTCGGTTAGAAGGTGTGTATACACACTATTGTCCCCCCTTTCCACCTCTTGCGAACACACACACACACACACACACACACACACACACACACACACACACACACACACACACACACACACACACACACACACACACACACACACACACACACACACA
>JAJQOW010001496.1:0-45852 GCA_037975125.1 Latrodectus hesperus
CGACGTCCACATAAGTTCTTTTTTAGATTAAAGAATAACCAAAAGTCGCACATAGCTAGATCAGGTGAATACGGCAGATGTTCGATCACTTTAATTTGTTTTTGTTTAAGAAACTCAACTGTTAATCCGGCTGTATGTGAAGATGCATTGTCATGGTGATTGGTTGTTTGGTTGGTTGGGTTTTATGGCACAAGGTCCAAAATTGGACATGCTGCGCCAAAACTATGAGTTCGATTTTTTTCCCTTTATTTATTTTTTCTTTTTATTAATTCATTTTTTTTAAAACACCCAAGCAACATTCAAACATTAAAAAATAAAAATAATTGTATATGAATTAATTAAAAATCCCTATAAATATATAAACACATACACAAATATATATATATAAAACTTAAAATTTAAAATTAAATATATTTTAAAAAACCTATTGCTTTTAAAAACGCAAATAGGTTTCTGTGGGGTGGATCCCCTAATAAATCAGGTAAAGTTAAAATATCTGTATTAAAAAAGTGTATACGTAAATGGTTAAAATATGAACATGAAATTAAAATATGATGCACAGTATAAGGTTCATCACACGTTTCACACCAAGGATTTAATTCACTCAAAAACAAATGTCTGTGTGTGAAACGTGTGTGTCCGATACGAAGGCGAGTCAATCTAACATCTGCACTTCGTAGCGGTAAAATTGATAATGAGGTGAGGGATGAGAAAATGCTCTGGAGTTTGTTTCCGACCTGCAAGTTCCATGATTCTTCCCAAAGGGGATATATAAATCTTTTTATACCATTTCTCACATCTGAGAGCGGAACCGATGGTAAAATTGGATTTTCAGCAGCCTTTGCAGCTGTGTCCGCTCTCTCGTTTCCATCAAGACCTACGTGACTTGGTACCCAATAAAATATTATTTTGTATCCCTTGCCAGCAAATGAATCCAATGCTGAGAAGATTCTCGACACAACAGGATGACAGGTAGCGTTATCGTTTTACAAGAAGTTTGAAACATGCAGTTATAAGGCAAAGCCTGTCCAAGGTGAAAACGAATTGGTTTTCGCTCAGCACGACTCTTAATCCTTAAAAACGAAGAACTATAAGAGTCGGAGCTTGAAACATTAGCAAAAGTTTCACCAAGGACATTAGCGATTTCTTGAGGTGAAGTGAATAAAGCAGCTCTGGACTTCAAAATGGGAATAGAAAATTTCTGATAAATCCCATTAGCCGCTTTCACTTTCCTCCATAACTGCTTACAAGGTGTTGAAGATGTTATTGAAGAGATATAGTTAGACCAAGATTCCTTCTGACTTCGACGACGGGCTCTGAGAGCTAATGCTTTTGCTCTCTTAAAGGCGATAAGATTCTCCATTGTGGGGTACCTCCGAAATATCCCCCATAACCTCCGTTGTTTCTTATAGGTGGTTTGACACTCAATATTCCACCATGGTTTGCGATGCCGATGTAATTTAGAGGAACTTTAGGGAATTGATGCTTCCGCAGCTGTAATAATTGCTTCAGTGACTTTATATACTGCGTCATCAATACTCTCTATCATAACCATTGAATCCGTAATAACTGCCAATTGAGTAAATAATGCCCAATCTGCTCTACTGTACACGTAAGTAGGTGCAAGTTGTTGCACTCTACTACCTTCAATCTGAGAGATGACAAGAGGAAAATGATCGCTGTTGTGCAGATCATTTCCTACAACTAAATTTAACATTGGCAGGAGTATTGGAGAAAAAATGGCAAGATCGAGAGTATGAAACGTTCTTGTGAGTTCATGAAAATACGTTTTCTCGTCGGTATTAAGCAGACAGAGACAGTTATTAGAAATGAACTGCTCTATCTGACGTCCACGAGAATTAGTGTCACTACTTCCCCACAAGGAATTATGACCATTAAAGTCACCAAGCAACAAAATTGGTATTGGCAGCTGATCAAGTAAAGCATCGAGTTCTTCTTGGCGGATGACATCATGTGGTGGTAAATACAAGCTGCAAACTGTTAGTAAACACGTTGTGTGCATTCGTACAGCTACAGCCTGTAAGTGTGTATTTAAAGGATAGGCATTGCTTGGAAAATTATTGGATGTAAATATGCATATTCCTCCAGACTCTGCACTATCGTCACCACAGTCTTTTCTAAAACATTTATACCCACGCATGGAGATATGGTTTGCAGACTTCAGGAAGGTTTCCTGAAGGGCAATACATGTGGGGCTATAAGCTGATGTTATAGATTTGATGTCATCAAAATGCGAACGTAAACCATGACAGTTCCAAGAAATGAAGGAGGCTATGTTTAAGATTGAAAAGCTCCGTTCCCGGAGCTGAAGGGCATGTCATCTGACATCTCCTCGAGCGATAGATCATCGTCCGAGGGATGTAAGGAAACAGTGTCAGCCTCCAGGGATAAGGCCTTACAGGTGGATATAGAGGGCCTAGAATTGCCCTCCTTTGCAGATCTTAGTTTAAAAGCCTTTAAGGCTTTAGATCTTGCCGTCGGAGCTTTTATGCGGGGAGTGGTTGAGGAGGTAGATTTTGGCTTTTTCTCAGATGTAATGGGTAATTTAGCAATGGGGAGTGAGAGAGCATCTGTTTGTGTACTTGCCGCTCTAGTGACTTTAGCAGCAACAGTCGCAGCAATAGCTAATACCTACTTGAGGTGTTCGAGCTGTAACAACCCGTCTCGCCTCAGGATAGGAACAATTACTCTTAACTTTGGTGGTAGTGATCTCTTTCTCCAGTATCCAGATAGGACAACTTCTAGCGTAGGAGGGGTGGTCACCCTTACAGTTGACACACCTCTCCTTTGCAGAACAAGATGAACTGTCGTGGCCAACTGCTGCGCAGCGAGCGCAAGTCAGTTTGCCCCTGCATGCCGCTTTTGAGTGTCCAAATCTCTGGCGCTGGAAACAACGCAAAGGATTAGGAATGAATGGCCTAACGGATAGATGCATATACGCAGCTTTGATATACTGCGGTAGGTCTGGCGTCGCAAATGTCAGTATGAGATGTTTTGTGTTAATTACTTTTCCATCTCGTCTGACAGTAATGCGTTTTACAGCGCAGACCTTTTGCTCTTTTAGATTTTCTAAAATTTCGTCCGTAGGCGTGTTAAGCAAATCCTTAGCGGATATCACACCACGCGAAAAGTTAAGATTTGTATGAGGGCAGACGGATACCTCAAGGTTAGCAAGTTTACTCATGTTGCTTATCAGACTTGATTGCTTGTCTGATGTGACTTCAATCATCAAGTCACCAGAACGTAATTTTCGTATGCTCTTCACTTCTCCTATTGATCCGATAATTGCTTTAGGTATGAGGAAAGAGGATACAGAGTCAAAAGTACCCTCTTTCCTTTTGACCACATAGTATTTTGCCTTTAAAATAGAAAACATATGCTCCCGTGGGAGAGTTGAAAAATTGATAGTTTCCATATGTAAGAATGGAAAATTCGGGACCTGACGGCACCACCCACCACCGAGTCCAACAAGGGGATGCAGACCAGCTGCACCAGTGCTAGCCAGGTCCTATACGCTCACAGTACATCCCTGAAGTGGCCTCCACCCTTAACGAGTCACCCAGTAGATGTACCGATCGCTTGATCCATAAAGCCGATTGATGTGCTGAGGACCACAACACACCTCCCGTTTACCTGAAGCAGAGGCCAAAGCAATGTGTTGGTCTCTGGAGGCCTTAATTACCAGGATCCTCCTTTCCAGGGACACGGGTCTCCACGCACGGCAAACACGTGGGTGATTTAATCCCCAAGAGAAGCTAATAGCAACAGAGCGGCGAAAGCTACTCAAGGGGAGCCCTCAACCTCTTGCGAGGCAACCACACTGAGGGAGAAGAGGAAGAAAAAGCAGAAGAGTAGAAGAGAGAGGAAAAAAAAAAGAGGGCAGATCACTAGGGTACCTCGGGATTGTGACACCCGTGTTTACCTAAAGAAGGTAAACCCCCTGAGGGGGCATTGTCATGGTGAAGCATTAGTCCCCTAATATTCAGTTCTTGTAGAATTTCTGGAAGACATTTAGTGGTATACCTGTTTGCTGTTACTGTCTTCTGTCCTTCCAACTAGATGGCTTTGACCGATCCGGTACTTCTGAAGAAAACGGCCTACATCACTTTTTTTCAGTGCGCGTTGTTTTTTCACCATTGTCGGCTTGGGATCATCTTCAAAGACCCATACTTTGCTTTCTTGACGTGTTGGAACGTCAAGAAACGGTGTGTACGTTTCATCACCTGTTACAATTTTAGAAATGATGTGGTGGCCACCATCATTCAGCATATTAAGAGTTTCTTTACTGATTCTGACACGCTCCTCTTTTTGATGCTCAGTTAGATTATGGGGAACCCAACGGCAAACTACTTTTTTCATATGTAATTCTTCATGAATGATTTTGTGTATGGTTGCGGATCCAATGTTAAGTTCCTTCTGTATCATTTGATAGGTACAGCGATTATCATCCATTAACATTTTTCTTATGGCAGACACATTATCCGGGATTACTGCCGACGGCGGCCTTCCTGTGTGTTCTTCATCCTGAAGAAAATTACGACCTCTTCTAAATTCTCTAAACCATCTGAATACAGTAGCACGAGCTGGAGATTCATCACCCAATGCTAATTGCAACTGTTGAACGCTTTCTTCTTGATTTAATCCTGCTTTGAAATCGTAGAAAATCATAGCGCGAAAACGTTCTTGCTGGTTGGTTGGTTGGGTTTTATGGCGCAAGGTCCAAAGATGGACATACTGCGCCAAGAATAAATTTTTCGAAAAATATATTTTATATTATTTACTTTTTTATTTTATTTATAAATATGTATTTCCTTTGAAAACCCAAGCAACATTAAAATTTTAAGAAACAAAAATTAGTGTAGAAATTATTTTAAAATCCATATATAATAGAACATAAAAAAATCAAATATATATAAATTTTAAAATGTATAAATATAAATTTAGTAATTATATAAAATTTAAAAAACCTATTGCTCTTAAATAAGCAAATAGGTTTCTGTGGGGTGGTTCCCCCAGCAAATAAAACAAAGTTAAAAGGTTTGTTTTGAAAAATTTAAAACGGTAGACGTTAAAAATGGAACATGAGATTAAAATATGATAAATAGTAAATGGTTCATCACACGTTTCAGACCATGGATTTAGTTCATTTAAAAATAAATGTGTATGTGTGAAACGTGTGTGTCCGATACGAAGGCGAGTTAATCTAACATCAGCGAATACGAAGGCGAGTTAATAAATAGTAAATGGTTCATCACACGTTTCACACCATGGATTTAGTTCATTTAAAAATAAATGTCTATGTGTGAAACGTGTGTGTCCAATACGAAGGCGAGTTAATCTAACATCAGCCCTTCGTAACGGTAAAACTGATAATGAGGTGAGGGATGGGAAAATGGTATGTAATTTGTTGATGACCTGCAAGTTCCATGATTCCTGCCAAAGACCATATATAAAACTTTTTATAGCCTTTCTCACATCTGAGAGAGGAACCGATGGTAAAATTGGATCTGATGCAGCCTTTGCAGCTGTATCTGCTCTCTCATTGCCTTCAAGACCCATGTGGCTTGGTATCCAACAAAATACAATCTTTTTTCCCTTGCCAGCAAGGGAATCCAATGCTTTAAAAATTTTGGACACAACAGGATGACAGGTAACACTATTGTTTTTCAAGGCTTCACTAATACTCATGCTGTCAGTATAGATACAAAATTGATGATAGTCATCTGTATTCACGTGCTGAAGCGCATAATAAATAGCTGTAGCTTCAGCAGTAAAGATGGAGCAGGACGAATGTAGGCTGTAACTAAAAGCTGCATTATTGATAAAAACTCCACAGCCCACATGTCCTGCGGTTTTAGATCCATCCGTGAATACAGGTTTGTATGATTGATTCTGACAGCGATGAGAATAGTATAGCTGTTGAAAAACAATAGGTGTTGTGTCCGACTTTTTAAACTGAGCAAAGGTATTTAAAAAGGTATTTGTTGGTTCATACCAAGGTGGATAGAGAAATTGATGGATTGACTCTAACCGAACATCACATAGGTCTGTGAGCCAAAGATGTGATTTGGCTCTTGTGAGAAAAGGTTGGATGCTCAATGGTCGAGCATCATAAAGTCTTTTTAAAGAGGCATTAGGAACCATAGAACGTAATGGATGATCAGGGGTCGATATGATCTTAGTATAATAATTGAGAGACTGCTGCATACGTCGCAGGTCTAAAGGCAAATGTTGGCATATTGCATAAAGACTCTGGACGGGTGATGTGCGGAATGCGCCTGAACATATTCTCAGAGCAGAATGATGGACAGTGTCCAGTCTGCGTAAAACAGAAGACCTAGCAGATCCGTAAACAACACAACCGTAGTCTATGCGAGATAAAATTAATGATTGGTAAACTCGGAAATGTGACGTGCGATCAGCACCCCAAGATGTGTTTGAAAGCACCTTGAGGATATAGATCGGAGCTTTTCTACGGAGAGTATTTGCGGATGTTGTTTTTGACTTTTTCTCAGATGTATGGGGTAATTTGACTATTGGAAGTGAAAGAGCATCCGTTTGGGTACTAGCCGTTCTGGTGACTTTGGCGGCGACAGATGCATAGCTAACTCCTGCTTGAGGTGTACGTGCTGTAACAGCACGTCTCGCCTCAGGATATGAGCAGTTATTCTTAACTTTAGTGGTTGTGATCTCCTTTTCCAGTATCCAGATAGGACAACTTCTAGCGTAGGAGGGGTGGTCACCTTTACAGTTGACACACCTCTCCTTTGCAGTACAAGACGAACTGTCGTGGCCAACTGCGGCACAGAGAGCGCAAGTCAGTTTGCCCCTGCAAGTCGCTTTGGATTGACCAAATCTCTGGCACTGGAAACAACGCAAAGGATTTGGTATAAACGGCCTGACGGATAGATGCATATACGCAGCTTTAATATGCTGCGGTAGGTCTGGCGTCGCAAATGTCAGTACGAGATGTTTATTATTGATTATCTGCCCATCCCGTCTGACAGTGATGCGTTTAACAGCACAGACCTTTTGATCTATAAGATTTTCTAAGATCTCGTCCGTAGGCGTATTTAGCAAATCCTTGGCGGATACCACACCACGTGAAAAGTTAAGATTCAAGTGAGGAGAGACAGACACCTCAAGGTTAGCTAGCTTATTCATGTTGCCAATCAGAGTTGCTTGTGCATCTGAAGCAACTTCTATCATCAAATCACCAGAACGCAGCTTCCGGATGTTCTTCACTTCGCCGATATTGCCAGAAATACCTTTCTGGATTAGGAAAGGGGATACATTATCAAATGTACCCTCCTTTCGCTTCACAATATAAAATTTGGCTTTTAATTCTTTCAATGTATGCTCCCGTGGGAGAGAAGAGAATTATGTTTAAATAATAAAGATGGAAATTTTGGGACCTGACGGCACCACCCACCACCGAGTCCAACAAGGGGATGCAGATCAGCTGCACCAGTGCTAGTCAGGTCCTATACGCTCACAGTACATCCCTGAAGTGGCCTATACCCTTAACGAGTCACCCAGTAGATGTACCGATCGCTTGATCCATAAAGCCGATTAATGTGCTGAGGACCACAACACATCTCCCGTTTACCTGAAGCAGAGGCCAAAGTAATGTGTTGGTCTCTGGGGGCCTCAATTACCAGGACCCTCCTTTCCAGGGACACGGGTCTCCACGCACGGCAAACACGTGTGTGATTTAGTCCCCAAGAGTAGCTAATAGCAACAGAGCGGCGAAAGCTACTCAAGGGGAGCCCTCAACCTCTTACGAGGCAACCACACTGAGGGAGAAGAGGAAGAAAAAGCAGAAGAGTAAAGGAGAGAGGAAAAGAAAGAAGAGGACAGATCACTAGGGTACCTCGGGATTGTGAAACCCGTGTTTACCTAAAGAAGGTAAACCCCCTGAGGGGAAGAATAATTTTGGAGCAGTTCTGCTTGCGGTAAACATGAAAGACATTTTGAACTGAAAGTAAAAATTATTTTAAAGTAATCTTTGTTAAGAGAGGTTAAATTCATCTTAATAATTGTTCGTGAAAAGTATTTTATTCTACCTGCATTTTATTTTACAATTATCCCGCATAAAAATTTAAATCCATTATTTAATTTGGGTAATTATTTTTAATACCTAATAGTGAAGAAAAAATATGCTATTCAGATATCTTTGTTTAAATTTCTGATACAAATGTAGTTTTAAGAACTTTATACAAATAATTCAAAAAATTAAAACCAGAACATGAATAAATTGTTAAAAATAAAAAATTTTAAAATTAATATAAGATGATTTGTTAATTGAAGTTAAATCATGTATGTCCTGGTTATTATCAGGTACAAAAGTAAAGTTTCAAAAACTTCACACAGATAATTCAATATAAATTAAAATCAAATTACAAAATAAATTATTAAACTTAAAAATTTTTCATAAAAATAAAACATAAAAATTATACACAAAATAATGTTATTAAACATTTATAGTTATCAATAAAAAATTTTTAAATTTTTATTTTATTATTGAATTTTGTATTTCTTTTGTTTTGTATATCTTTTCTTATGTTTCCCTGCTCCTTCATAGAGCACGCCCCCTTTTCAGAGCAACCCTTTTCGTAGGGTTGCGACAGCCTTTCTGCTCCCCCTCCCCCTCTGCAACAAAATCGAGCTCTCAGGAGCCCGTTTGGTCGCCAAAAAAATTGCGGAAAACAAGCCAAGATCTCTTACAACGACCAATATAATAGACCAACAACTCCCCTATTGGCTGCTTCCAAAAAATGATACGCCATCTTAGAAGACCTTCCTGAACATTTTTGACACCAGGCGGCGTAAAAAGCATCTCAAGTGCATGTGATTGAATTTACTAACATTGTGTCGTGTAGCATTATACAGTTGATACTTATATTTTTTACAGTTTCTAAGTACTTTTATTATAATAAAATGCCAAAATCATGCTTTTGTCCTGGCTGTAAAAGCGGCTACAAATCGGATATTAATCAAAGATAGAGGAATGGGGGAAAAACTACCAAGCCTTTTTAGTGCACCAAAGGTATACTACGTGAAAAATATATTTCATCTACTTTTATTTTCCATGAATAATTTTTATCTTGATAAGTTAGTTTATGTTGTAAAATGAATAAAATGTATGCATTTGTATTATTTTTTGCGATCTGGCATGCAATTGGTGATTGAATTTTGTTATCAAAATATAATAAATTATCTAGTTTAGTTCTTTTTTGTAATCAAATAATTGCTGGTTAATTAAAATGCAACCATTTCTGATTGTGGATTGTGTTTATTTTTTTTTATTTCTGGATATTGTGTATTGTGAAAAAATTTAAAAATCCTTGTAAGTAATTCATCAAATATTTATATATCAATCTAACTTTACCTCCATATTTCTCTATTGCTTTGTTTATTTTAAATTGCCTTCTTTATTTATTGAATTAAATTGTATTTATTGAATATAATTGTATGTAAATATGATTTAGTATCAATACAAAAGTTAAAATTAAGTAAATCACTTAAGTGACTGATTCACTGATTTAAATAAAACAGGAAAATATAATTATAACTTTGTTGTTAGTTTATTCTGCATATTATAATGTATTATTGATTTAGGATTCAAACTTGCTTGAAAAATGGAGACAGGCAATTCCTCGGGTTGATAAGCAATTGACTTCTTCAGATGTAGTGTGTTCTTTGAACTTTAAAGAAGAAGACTTAGATAGCTATTATACACAAAAGTTATCAGATGGAACTTTAAGTTATTTGTGTTGTATAAATTTTTTGAAACATTTTTTTAAAGACATTTTTTAATGTTTTGTGAATATATGTGCTTAGGTGTGGAAATTGCCAAAGGAAAGCCAAATTTGATGAAAGATGCTATTCCAAGCATCTTCCCAAATTTGCCAAAGTACTATTCATCAAGCACAAAAAATAGAAAACTGCCTGCTGTTAGAAATACAGCAAAGAAAGTATGTGACAATTTTCCAACATCAGTAAAAAATGAGCAAACTTCTATACATGGTAAGCAATTTATCATTGTCAAGAAAAATTTATCAGTAATTGAATACTTAATAAATGATTTCCAATCAAACTCATTCAGTTCTATAAATATTTTATTGATGATTATTCAAAGTGTATTGAAATTTACAAAATGAATCTCAATTGATTATTTCAGTAGGTTATTTTTTAAAAAGTAATCCCATTCAAATTAACTGTTTCATTTAAGCAAATTTGTAATTTGCATTCATAAAAATTGTTACTATTTAAAGATTTGTTGCTTTTAGGGGTGAAAGTTTGCTACGTACATTTGATCAAAGAATGTCATTTGCTTTTATTTATAATTTATCCAATAAACTAGAATGGTGATGTGAAATATTTGTAAAAATTTTGTTAGAATTTATGATCTTAGTTTGAAGCATTTTTTTTAGAATTTGTTTCTAATTATTTATTTAAAAATTAAAATACTATTTTTAAATTCCATTACAGAAAATATTATAGAATCATTACCTGAAATAGACCATGATATACTGGAATCCTTATTACCAACACCTGAATTTTAATTTTGAATATTTAAAAACACAGTTACACCAGCATCTCTTTACGTCTACTCAATGGTCATACTTTATGACAAGGGATTCTGTGCTTCTTTTGTTCTGGACTATTGACTATTGTTTAGAAAGGTGGATTGTAATAAATGAAAATCTTAATGTGAAAGTATGCTTACTATTATTCTATTTGTTTAAATTTTTGCACGGTTACTTATTTTATTTACTAAGAAGCTTTCAATTTTATTAGTTTTTCTTAAAAGGAATTTTAACTACAATTGGGAACAGTTGCAGACTAACAGGAATGGAAAGTATATGTAATTTGATTAAAAATGTTAATTAAAATTAAAAATACCTTTATGACACTTTAATCCAGACTTTTTGTGCCTATGTTATGTTATAATTTAAAATTATGTGTGCATGCAGATGTGGAATTGTATTTGTGTGTGTGTGTGTGTTTTTTTCTGGCATTTGCCTGGATAAACATTTAGTTCTTATAAAATTAACATTTATAATATTTGTATTTGGAAATAATTAAATATGTTTACTAATAAGTATGCAATTATTTTCCATGTATTCATAATAATAAATAAATTTTTACAACTTTACAGGGATATTAGATTAAACATATGCACAAAAAATATTGAATATTTTATTTTATAATTTGATAACTATTTTAATTTGAAATATTTATATTTTTGTGTTTATAAGTGCTAAAAATTTAAAACAATTTCAAATATTTGCATGATTTATTTAAGGAAATGTTTATTATAATTTTTATTTCTACCATATTTATATCATTTTTAATTTGAGCTTGAGTAACAAACTTAACATATACCTGTATTCTTTTTGTATTTGCATTGAATTTGATCTTGCTAATTTTACTTTCAGTTAAATTCACTAAATTTTCAATTTATCCCCTTTTTATGCTATTTCTCAGTTTTATGTATTACTATGTATTTTTTTGATATTTAATAATAAGTTATTATTTCCTTTTAGCAAAACCCAACTCATTGTCAAGCAGAAGTTAGATACACAATACAAAGTTAGTGAAATTTCCATGACACAAATATTCATACTTGACTGACATTGTTGGATGCATTGAATCCTATATCCCATTTAACTACATATTCTATTTTTCATGAGTTACTATTATTTTTAAAAAAGTGTCTCTGTGAAGTAGGATATTTGGTTTGTAATTCATATTAAATGAAGCAAAAAGATTTAGTTTAATTTGCACTTTTTGTTATTGCTTTCTTTTTAAAGAAATGTAAATTTAGATTTTTAATATATTATTCAGGAAAAATAATGAAAAATAAGAAAGCCTATTGTAATTGATGATTTGTAACTAAATTTAAGTAGTTCCTACCTATAATTTTAAGAAATGTTATATTTAAATAATTATTTAATTCCATAACATAGTTATTGGTTATAATGAATTTGAGAAATATTTAATTTTTAATTGTGTAAAAAATGAATTACAATAAAATGTGCAACATCATAGCAAAATATATTAAAAGCTTAAATTAGAAATAAAAGAATTTATAAAATTAGAATAACAAAAAAATTAATATTAAAATTATTTTCTATAAAAATCACTAGAATAATTAAATTGAAATGTAAAACTTATATTTGATTCAAATAAGATATTAATTTTAATATAATAACTATATTTATATTTAAAAATAATTGAATAGGATTTGATTTCCTATTAAAATATATTGAATTTTAATTAATTATTTTAAAATAATTTGAAATTCAATTTCTAAAATTATAATTAATGGTAAAATGAATTAAAATAATGTATCTATCAAAATATCTTTCACCTTTATAAACTATCTATTAAATGGTTAAAATCAGAGAAAATAAAAATAAATAATCAAGGGAAAACATCAATAATTAAATAAAACTATTCAAATAATATTGATAATATATATAGATACAATGATTTTTTTAAAATAAATGTTACTCCAGCCACAGAAACGAAAGTAAAATTGGTTCTATTCTGCATAACACCTAACAATAAAATGTCAGATTTTGTATTTCCATTATCATTTGTTTTACTATAATCAATGACAGATTAATGTTCAATATATTTATCATATAAATTCAACCATTTCACATTATTTTCAGTTTTATTTAATTAATTTTTAAAGATTTTTATACCCATAGACATCAATGCATTTCCCAATAGATAGTGGTTTTGTGCATCGGTCACGCCGCTTAGCGGCAATTAAAATTTTGGCGTGCCGTTATTTTCGGCAAGATGTACGTTTTATAAATATTGGTCTGTGATCTCTTAACAAGAAACTAGAGATGGCCGTTATTTAATGGAACTGTTATTTAAGAACCGTTATCAACAAATAACCGTTTAATAAATAACGCGTTCCTTAAAAATTATGTTATTAAGATAACGTTTTTATTTTCCTTAACTGCTGAAATCGTTCCTGTAATGGTAACTTCTCAAAGTCGTTACGGTATTGTAGAATGTTTCCACATTATGTTATTTTGTAGCGTTAAAGCTGTTCTCGTTGTTTTGTAACGTTAAAGCTGTTCTCGTTGTTTTGTAACGTTAAAGTCGTTATCGTTGTTTTGTAACTTCCGGAATATTAAAAATGTTCTCGTTGTTTTGTAACTTTAAGCCCGTTATCGCTATTTTAGAATTTCCGGAACTTTAAAGCCAAAATCGTTGTTTCGCAACGAAATTTTAGGTTGTTATTACGTTGTTTTGGTTTCTAACATTGACATTGAGTTTTCTCGGGAACACATTCCCCTCAGGGGGTTTACCTTCTTTAGGTAAACACGGGTGTCACAATCCCGAGGTACCCTAGTGATCTGTCCTCTTCTTTCTCTTCTTCTCTTCTCTACTCTTCTGCTTTTTCTTCCTCTTCTCCCTCAGTGTGGTTGCCTCGGAAGAGGTTGAGGGCTCCCCTTGAGTAGCTTTCGCCGCTCTGTTGCTATTAGCTACTCTTGAGGACTAAATCACCCACGTGTTTGCCGTGCGTGGAGACCCGTGTCCCTGGAAAGGAGGATCCTGGTAATTGAGGCCTCCAGAGACCAACACATTGCTTTGGCCTCTGCTTCAGGTAAACGGGAGGTGTGTTGTGGTCCTCAGCACATCAATCGGCTTTATGGATCAAGCGATCGGTACATCTACTGGGTGACTCGTTAAGGGTGGAGGCCACTTCAGGGATGTACTGTGAGCGTATAGGACCTGGCTAGCACTGGTGCAGCTGGTCTGCATCCCCTTGTTGGACTCGGTGGTGGGTGGTGCCGTCAGGTCCCGAATATTCCATCTTAAATATGGAAACATTACTATTCTCATCTCTCCCACGGGAGCATACTTTTAAGTTAATAAAGGCAAGATTTTACATTGTGAAAAGGAAGGAGGGTACCTTTGATAATGTATCCCCTTTCCTAATCCAAAAAGGTATTAGTGGCAATATCGGAGAAGTAAAGAGCATTCGGAAACTTCGTTCTGGTGATTTGATGGTAGAAGTTACTTCAGATACGAAAGCAAATCTCATAAGCGGCATGAACATGCTAGCTAACCTTGAGGTGTCCGTCGAACCTCATATGAACCTTAACTTCTCACGTGGTGTGGTATCCGCCAAGGATTTGCTAAATACGCCAACGGACGAGATCTTAGAAAATCTCATAGATCAAAAGGTCTGTGCTGTAAAACGCATCACTATCAGACGAGATGGACAGTTTATTAATACTAAACATCTCGTACTGACATTTGCGACGCCAGACCTACCGCAGCATATTAAAGCTGCGTATATGCATCTATCCGTTAGGCCGTTCATTCCAAATCCTTTGCGTTGTTTCCAGTGCCAGAGATTTGGACACTCCAAAGCGGCTTGCCGGGGCAAACTGACTTGCGCTCGCTGCGCAGCAGTTGGCCACGACAGCTCGTCTTGTACTGCAAAGGAGAGGTGTGTCAACTGTAAAGGTGACCACCCCTCCTACGCTAGAAGTTGTCCTATCTGGATACTGGAAAAAGAGATCACAACCACTAAAGTTAAAAATAATTGTTCATACCCTGAGGCAAGACGTGCTGTCACAGCACGTACACCTCAAGCAGGAGTTAGCTATGCATCTGTCGCCGCCAAAGTCACCAGAACAGCTAGTACACAAACCGATGCTCTTTCACTTCCACTAGTCAAATTACCCCTTACATCTGATAAAAGCCAAAAATCAACCTCTACAAATATTCCACGTAGAAAAGCTCCCATGGCTAAGTCTAAAGCCATGAAGGCCTTAAAATTAAAATCTGCAAAAGAGGGCAAAATTAGGCCCTCTATATCCACCCGTAAAGCCTTAAACCTGGAGGCTGATGCTGTTTTCTTACATCCCTCGGACGAAGATTTATCGCTCGAGGAGATGTCGGATGACATGCCTTCCAGCTCCGGGAAAGGAGCTTTTCAAATTGAACAATAACTTCCTTTGTTTCTTGGAACTGCCATGGTTTGCGTTCTCATCATGATGACATCAAGTCCATAATTTCAGCCTACAACCCCGCATGTGTTGCACTTCAGGAAACATTCCTGAAGTCCAGCAATAACATTTCCATGCGTGGGTTTAGAAGCTTTAGAAAAGACTGTGGTGACGATGGTGCAGTGTCTGGAGGTGTTTGTATATTAACATCTAATACTTTTCCCAGCACTGCCCATCCATTGAATACTACTCTACAGGCTGTTGCTGTGAGAATTCACACATCATGTTTGTTGACAGTCTGTAGTTTGTATTTGCCACCACACGATGTCATCCGCCAAGAGGAACTTGATGCATTAATAGATCAGCTGCCAACACCATTTCTGTTGTTAGGTGACTTTAACGGCCATAGTTCTTTGTGGGGAAATGATGATACTAATTCTCGCGGTCGGCAGATAGAGCGTTTTATTTCAGATAATAGTCTCTGTCTGCTGAATACCGACGAGAATACATATTTCCATGTACCCACAAGAACGTTTCATTCTCTCGATCTAGCCATCTGTTCTCCATCTCTTCTGCCATTGTTAAATCTAATAGTAGGAAATGATCTGCATAACAGCGATCATTTTCCTCTCGTCATCTCCCAGACTGGAGGTAGTAGTGTAAGACAACGCTTACCTACTTACGTGTACAGTCGGGCAGATTGGACGTTATTTACACAATTGGCAGTTGTTGATAATGAAATGGTTATGATCGATGATATTGATAATGCCGTATCTAAAGTCACTGAAACAATTATAAATGCAGCTGATGCATCAATACCAAAGTGTTCCTCTATACCACACAGGCGTTGCAAACCTTGGTGGAATAATGAATGTCAAAACACCTATAAGAAACAGAGGAAGTTATGGGGGCTCTTCAGAAGATACCCCACAACGGAGAATCTTATCGCCTATAAGAGAGCAAAAGCATTAGCTCGCAGAGCTCGTCGTCGAAGTCAGAAGGAATCTTGGTCCCGCTATGTATCATCAATAACTTCTTCCACATCCAGTAAACAGTTGTGGAGAAGAGTGAAAGCAGCCAATGGAATATATAGAGAATTTTCAATTCCTATTTTGAAATCCGGAGCTGCTATATACTCTTCTCCGAAGGACATCGCTAACGTCCTTGGTGAAACCTTTGCTAGCGTCTCAAGCAACGACTCTTATAGTCCTTCGTTCTTAAGGACAAAGAGTCGTGCTGAGCGAACACCAATTCGTTTCAACCATCGACAAGCTTTGCCTTACAACTGTGAATTTCGGATGTTGGAATTGAAGAGAGCATTACAGCAGGCCCATGATACTAGCCCAGGACCAGATGGAATCAGCTATCTAATGCTTCGCCATTTAAGTCCAGATTCCCTGTTGAACTTGCTGTTTTTGTTTAATAGGATCTGGACTGAAAACAAATTTCCATCACTTTGGAGCGAAGCAATAGTGATTCCGATCCTTAAGGCTGGTAAGGATCCTTCTGTTCCTTCAAATTATCGACCAATAGCTCTGACGAGTTGCTTGTGTAAGACTCTCGAACGTATGGTCAACGCCCGTCTCATCTATGTCTTAGAAACAAATAAATATATCCATATCAATCAGAGTGGCTTCCGTAAAGGAAGGTCCACTCTTGATAATATTACTTACCTGGAAACCCAAATCCGCAACGCTTTTGTGCGGAGGAACCATCTGGTTTCCATTTTCTTTGACATAGAGAAGGCATATGACCGTACGTGGCGTTATGGAATTCTCCGTAGGATGTATGATTTTGGCTTTAGGGGTAATTTGCCAATATTTATAGAAAATTTTTTATGCTCCCGTGGTTTTAAAGTTCGTATTGGTTCTGTTATGTCCAATACTTTTATTCAAGCCGAGGGTGTACCCCAAGGCTCTATTTTAAGTGTCACACTTTTTAACCTTTACATCAGTTGCATTCTTCATCAAATTTCACCTCCTGTTTATGGCACGCTTTATGTTGATGACCTGCAAATATCATGTGAGGGTTCTAACATGCATTTAATTGAGAGACAACTACAAACATCAGTTAATAAACTTGCTGCATGGTGTGCTGAGAATGGCCACACGCTGTCTCCTGGCAAGAGTAATTGTGTCCATTTCTGCAGGAAGACTAGCCTACATAATGATCCCACTATCTATATAAATAATACACCTATCCCTGTTGTCAACGAGATAAAGTTTCTGGGAATAATTTTTGACCGAAAGTTGAATTTTCTTCCGCATGTTCTTCATTTGCGGAAGAAGTGCGAGCGATCGCTTAATATCCTCAAGGTGCTTTCTAATACATCTTGGGGTGCTGATCGCACGGCACTACTTCGTGTCTACCAGTCATTAATTTTATCTCGTATTGACTATGGGTGTGCTGTGTATGGATCTGCTAGGTCTTCTGTTCTACGCAGATTGGATACAATACATCACTCTGCTTTGAGAATATGTTCAGGCGCATTCCGCACATCACCCGTCCAGAGTCTATATGCAATATGTCATCAACTGCCTTTAGACCTGAGACGAATGCAGCTGTCTCTCAGTTATTATGCAAAAATCATGTCTGACCCTCATCATCCATTACGTTCCATGACTACTACACCTGCTCTAATGAGGCTGTATGACGCTCGTGCATACAGCATTCCACCTTTTCTCACACGAACAAAATCTAATCTAATACTTTCTGACCTATATGATGTCCGTTTCGACAAAACGGAGTATTTTTCTCATCCACCTTGGTATGATCCACAGATTAAAATCATAAATCCTTTTGCCCGTTTTAGAAAATCAGATACAGCAACTACTGTTTTCCAGCAGATGTATGCCTCACATCGCTGTCAGTACATCACGTACACACCAGTTTTCACAGATGGATCAAAATCCGCAGGACATGTTGGTTGTGCTGTAGTTATTGAGAACAAAACTCTGAGCTACAGCCTCCATCCATCCTGTTCCATCTTCTCTGCTGAAGCAACTGCTTTATATCAAGCTCTTCAGCAGATGAATACAAGTTATAGCTTTAAATACTGCGTGTACACTGACAGTTTGAGTGTGTTGGAGGCTTTGCGGAACAGTAGTTTTGACTGTCATCCCGTTGTGTGTAGAATTTTCCGAGCATTAGATTCCCTTGCTGGCAAGGGATATGAAATAATTTTCTGCTGGATCCCAAGTCATGTAGGTCTCGATGGCAATGAGAGGGCTGATGCAGCTGCTAAATCTGCATCCGGCCCATCTCTTCCATCCATTCCTTTGTTGGATGTGAGAAGGTGTGTTAAAAAATTTACTCAAGATCTTTGGCAGGAGTCTTGGAACATGCAGGTCAATAATAAATTGCGTGCCATATTTCCATTCATCACCTCATTAAAAGTTTTACCGATACGAAGTGCTGATGTAAGATTAACCCGCCTTCGTATCGGACACACACGTTTCACACATAGACATTTGTTTCTAAACGAATTAAATCCATGGTGTGAAACGTGTGATGAACCATTCACTGTTTATCACATTTTAATTTCATGTTCATATTTTAACCAATATCGTTTACACTTTTTTAATTGTGATATTTTGACCTTATTTGATTTGCTTGGGGAACCACCCCACAGGAACCTATTTGCCTTTTTGAGGGCAATAGGTTTTATACATTTTATTTAATTTACATTTTTTAAATTTTAAAAGTATATATATTTTGATTTTGCTTTTATGTGTGATTTGATTTTAATATATATGTATACAATGATTTTTGATTTTTAAAATTTTAATGTTGCTTGGGTTTTTAAAATAAATTAATAAATAAAATAAATAATAAGAATAAATAAAAAAAATAAATAAAATAAAACATCTACTTCTAAACTTTATTCTTGGCGCAGCATGTCCGTTTTTGGACCTTGCGCCACTAAACCCAACCAACCAACCAACCAACCAACCTCGGGAACACATTCCAAGCTTTTGCCTGGCCCGTTGCGTTGCTTAGCAACTTAGAATGTATACTTTTCGGTTCCTCACTTTGATGAAGGAAAGTTAACTGAAAAGCGGATGCATGAATAAATATATTTCATTTTAAAAGAGATTAAAACATTTGTAAAAATGGGGATTTTTAAAAATACATTTTATGTTAATATTTTACGGGCAGTTTATTTATTTTCAGCCTTTATTTATAATTATTTTTTGTGAATTTTAGCAAATTTTTTATTAAACTGAAACATTATTTTAGAAACTTGAAACTATGCTCGCATATCAAAGCAAACGTAAAATATTTTAATTTCAATTTCAAATTTCGGGAATTAATTTTTATAAATTAAAAAGATTAAAAGAAGAAACTAACGTATCATTCGATAAAATTTGGATCTAACTAATAATATATATATATATAATTACATTTGAAATTTACTTTAAGAATTAATATATTGTAAAAATAATTTTTTGACACTTATAATTTTTTTTATTTATTGAGAAAGCATCATCAAAATTTATTAAAATTAATTTATATAAATAAAATTTTAATTATTTTAAATGATAATATACTTGATTACATTAAAATAATATTCTTAATGTAATACTTTTACAGTCCTAAAAATGTATTTGATGTACTGGAATAAAAGAATTGCATCATATTTCTTGTAGAAAGCCATTTATAAAATTTGTTTTGAAATAAAAAGTATTATTGTTGTTAAGTTATTAAGAATCGTGATAATAAATGTTGCAATGTATATAATTATATTAAATTAATTCATGTATATTTGTAAATGTAGTTGTATTTATTTAATATTTGAAAATAAAATCACAATAAAATTAATATCCTACGTATTACAGCTGCAAATTATAAATTTTCATCATTTATTTTTCAGGTTAAGTTGTAATTATGAGGAAAAAAATTTTTCATAAAAAGATCTTTTCTTCAGTTTTATTCCTATCTAATTTCAATATAAATCTTTAAATATAATTAGCTCTACTCATGCCATAGAGTTATCTCTTAAGGCCATTGTGAACTGGACAGTTTACAGTAAACATTTAAGCAATATACATTTTACTAGCTCATTTCAAATTATCTTTCCAGTACATTTTTAACAGTATTTATACATTTTTCAGTACATTTTTAACAGTATATATATAATTATAGTTATATTATTTCTTTATGTGGATACTATTTTCTGTATTTTTAATGTTATTTCTCTATATATAATCTATGATATTATATCATTATTTTAAACATACATGTCTTTCAAGATGAGTGCCTGAGAGTTTTCCAAGTTTACTCCCTTGCATAGACATTTGCAGTCTATTTATTTAAAACATTACTTTAAACATTTACATATTAAAGTAACTTTTCTTCAATTAAATTTCAAACGAATAAGAATTACATTAATTTGAAGGACTATAATAAGTAAATAACTATGGGATTTTATATAACATATATTCCTCAGCAATCATAAAAAGAAATGACAAGTAATAACTGTTTTTATAGTATGTAAAGTAAAAATGTTAATTCTGTTTATTAATTTAATTTATTTGAGCTCTTATGATATCAAAAGATATTTGCAGATCAAACAATACAAATTAAAAAATTTATTAGTTGATAAAATTCTTCAATTATAACAAAAACTTTTGTATATGCAAATAATTTTAAAAACTGTAAATTTATGTATTGTGTCAATAGTAAAAAACTGCATCTGAATTATTTACTGTAGTAATGCGTTTATCTATTTTACAGAAGCAATTTTCATACATTTTTATTTAAAAATACTGTTTAACTGTTAGTACTTTAAATTCACACACACACATTTTATTAATACAACATAGCTCTCTTATTTTTACTTCTCCGTGAGGAGTAATTTCATCTAGTAAAAATATTTAAGATAAATACACAATTGAAGCATATAGAACAGTGAAATCATGTATATGAAGTAAAATTCTATAACTTATCATAAGGGCAAATTCCTATATTCGAATATTTTCTCGTAAGTACTAAATATTCTGCTTTACATATACAATTCTTTATTTTTAAAGAAAATATTATTTTCTATTTATGTTCATAAATATGTAATTTTATAGTATATGACATATGTATAGTTCCGATTTTCCTTTTATTACATAGATTTATATGAAAATTAAATTCAATTAAAATGTTTAATATTGAAAAAGAAATTTATATGAAATAGTAAAATATAATTAATTATTAAATATAAGTTAGTTTAATGTACATCGCTGGTTAAATTATCATTAAAATAATTTCACTATTTGAAAACTGTGGGTTCGATACTGATGTTACCATAAACAATGATGGATGGTGCTCTTTGGATATTGATTAATCGCATGGTTATATTTATAAGTTGATAAGATAGTAAAATTAAGAAATTTCGATCAAAATTCAACTTTTTAATTATATTGTGTCTCTAATTAGAGAAATAATTTTTCCAAGAAGCTATATTTTAAGATTTATTCAGAGTATAAGTGGTATACTCAATAGTAATCTTTAGTGTAAAAGAAACATCAGTTAAAATTTATAAGAATTTATAATAGAAATTACATTGAGGAATAAATTAAATTCATCTTGTGAGAAATTGAATTATGCTTGGTTTAAAAAAATCAAATTTAGACATATTTTATACATTAAAGTAATAAAATATATTAATAAGGAGTTAAGATCATTGGGAAACAAATTATGTAAATACACATTACTTAAGAATTTTTAACTGAAAGAAAATCATTTGACAGTAAAAAAATTATAAAACATATTTAACCCATTGCAATTATTTTAAAAAATAAGTAAATGAAAATCAGTCTAGACTTAAATGTTGAATTTCCGTATAATAAAGTAGGAAATTATTAAAAAAATGATTAAAGAATATAACAAAAATCATTTTCTTTCAGTAAGTGATTTTCGATGCTCAGTCACTAAAATTCACCTTACACCTCATTTCCTCAAAAACTAGTTTTGTCACCCCACGAAAGCTTCCTTTCGCTGCATAGAATTTCCAAGGACAAAGGAAACGGATTTCTTAGAATAACTTTCCAAAAAGCCGTTATTTGATAACGCTTTCTAGAACATGTTATTTCCTTAAAACGTAACGTTGATAACTAGTTATTCAAAAATAACTGCTTTTGCCATCTCTGCAAGAAACTTACCCAAAATATTACTTCACTTCGCTTCATATATTTGCGAAAAAAAGAATCTCTAAAACGAAAAATTATTGACTGAGTTTATTCCCACAAAATTCCCAATATTTCCCAAAATTTCCGGTTTTTTCCCGAAATTCCCAAGCTTGAAAATTCCTGGGAATTTTACATCTCTGATTCTAGATAGCTTCAATAAAAATACAGTTCAGCCACAATAACTTCATAATAATCCAGTTTAGCTAGGACCGTATGTAGTATTTACATTTATGTGGGAGAAGTAGGGATGGGACTTTGTTACTTTTCTTGTACTTGGTACGTACTGAGTACAGTTACTTTTAGAGTAACAAGTATTTTACCGATTACTTTGTGTACTTGTTACATTTTTTGTGCTGCCATCTATCGGATTAAAATATAACGACAATTTTTTTCACGTTTTATGAATAAATAAAAACTAAATTAGTAATAAAATAATAATTAATTAAAAATTAATAATTAAATATATAACATTTTGTATAATTTCATAAAATTAATTAATATAATTAATGTTTATTTAAATCATTATCATTTGTAAATAAGCATCCACTTAAGGTTAAAATAAGAGCTGATGTAATAATCTATACAAATTTTTCTTTTTATGAATGCAACATTTCAATAATAGCAATTTTTGTTTTTCCTGAAAAACTTTAATTTTTAGTATGAAGCAATTAAACATAAGTTATTCCCTCAACAAACAGTTTTTCAGTGAAAAATTTTGAACTTGTATATTTTAATAAATATATTTCTTTCAGTATAAAAAATCCTAATCTTTTGTTATTTACAATTTTTCTTTAGAATTTTCATCTGTTCTAAGTAAATTTTCAAATTATTCGATTGTAATTTTCAAAGTTTAATTAAAATATTAAATTAGTCGTGATAATATAATTTCTATTTTTCAACCAAATCATCAACTTAATTTTTTGTTTTAATTTAGTAAGATTTTCTAATTATATAAATGAATTTTTATAATTAACAGCAAATAATTTGTAAAGAATCGCAAAGTGGGAGGATTAATCAATTACAAGGAGATTTTTTTTTTTTAATCTGCTTAGAAATATACAATTACTTTTAACAAAAATCAAATTAAATTTCTTATATTTTTCTATTATTAAACATTGATGAAACAATTATAGTAAAATTTTTTGATACCTAATAGATAGTTATTTATTTTATAAATGACGTTTATTTGTTTATATTTTTATGAAATAGATAAACTAGATTTTCTAAAATAAAAATTGCATTAACTCACATATCTTGCTACAGTTTAATGAATCTTAATTTATGGATAAATAAAGTAGCTTTGCAATAAAAACTGTATTAATACTTTTTAAGTGAATATCATCATCATTCATAAAGTAACTTTTATAGTAACACAGAAATTCATTAAATATCAAAAAATGCAAAACTGTTTTACCAATAATCTAAATGTTATGTTGTTTTAATGTTAAATATTAAGTAAAATATAATGTTTAATACAAAATACAGGAACTAAAATACATATATTTTATTTACATCAAACTGTAATTTAAAAAAGACACATGATGGTATAAATAAAGATAAAAAGTAAAAGTTGACTTAATTAAAAAAAATTTTTTTCATTTCGAAGTTCATAATTAAAATGAATAAACTACCTTTATTATGTTTCAACGATTTTTTAAATTATGTTGTGATAAATTTCGGTTCATTTATTTAAATAGAATTATATTATATTTTGTGCAGAAATTTATGCAAAAAGTATTTTTTTTTTTTTTTTTACGATTTAAACTGAATTTACCGACATAAATCTGAACTGAAAACTTGGTTTTATAAAAATAAAGGTAATTTTTCTCAATTTAATGTGCTGGCGTACATTTTAATTTAGATGCTTGATTCCCAGTTATATTATCTTGAGATAAGCTAGAAATACGTATTTTCTGATTAAAACTCTAAACGAAATTTAATTTTTCTATAAAACTACTTAATATAACACATCTTAATTAATTTGCTTAAATGCAGCTCATTATGAATAATGAGCGAATGTTTTTTTATTTTTTAATAGGTACTTACATTCAAGAGTAAGATTCTACATTTGAAATACAAAAGTTCTAGAAAATTCTCAGAATTCAGTGTTATTAATTATTTTCAAATATCTTTTCTTGTTTCCGAAAATCATCCTCCAATCATACCATTTTAAATACGAATTGAAAATATGCATTTTTATTTACGTGAACAATTTCCCCTAATTTTGTTTTCTTATTTTCAGAACAGCAATTTATGTGATTATATAACTACCTAATTTTTAATGGTAAAAATATTTTTGAAGAGAAAAAATTTTTAAAGTAAAAAATATTTAATTACTTTTAGAAATATTTTTTTTAAAAATAATCTTCAAAACTAAAATATAGTAAAAAAATTCCATTCACTTTTTGTTCAAGCCAATAGAGTAATTTTGGAAACAATGATCAGATTTAAAAAATTTAATTAAAATTAATTAAAAGTTAAAAAAAATAATAAGAATAATAAGTGAATAATATGGAATAATATATAACAAGAATATCAGGCTTTTTTCTTATATTAAAAAGTGACATATTTAAAACCAGAAGTATAACCATTAAATAAATGTGCTACGATTATTCATTTTCCCAACTCATTTATTTTATTAACAAAAACGAAACAAATGAACTTGCTTTTTTTCTTCATTTCGCAATAGAAATTCATTATGCACCCTCTCCTAAAATACATGCATCTCTAGGGGGTGTTGCTTCAGCCCAAAGAGATTTTCTAATTCCCAAGAATCAATCTTCTATTTTCCAGTTAAAGGTGCATGTCATTTCTCTTCTCCTACCCACCCTTATATCCCAAATCCTGACACAATCACATAATTCGTCCGTCTGTATCGATATATCGATGACATTGTTACTTGTACTCGCTCTGTCATTGGCTCTTCTGTACTTGTTACATTCAATCAAGTACACTTATTACTTTGTAACAACCACGTACTTGCTTGGTACTTTGTAACAACCACGTACTTGCTTGTTAAGGCCTGTTTACACGGTCCGAGTTTCTCGTCCGAACTTCTCGGAACCCGTTGCCATCGCGAAATCGGAGTGTGTAAACACGTTCTCGGATGTCGAGCTTCCGATCTCGGAGAGAAGTAAAACATGTTCTACTTTTCCATCCGAGATTTTCTGCACAGCCAATCAGCTTTATGGAAGAGTGACGTCATCGAAGAACACGAAAATCGAATTATTCAACCCCAAGAATTTTCTTCGTCAAACAGTTGTTTTCTTTGTGGGACAGTGATAAAATGAATTGGGAAAAAGAACAAATTGAAATCCTAATTGAAGAATACAAAGGGCGTCCATATTTATGGAATGTAAATTCTGTAGATTACCACAACAAGAATTTCAGAAATAAAGGATACATAGAGCTGTCTGGTTTATTAAATATATCATCAGACGAAATAAAGAAAAAAATAAATAATTTAAGAAGCCAATTCTTATCTGAACAAAAGAAAGTGCTTCAATCACAGCGAAGTGGCACTGGTAAGTTAATATTTTATTTTGTAAAACATTAGTTAATTTAGAAATTCATTGCTTATGTTATATTGATATTTAAATATAATTCATTTGATATTGCAAAGTCATCTATTTTAAGAATTATTAAAAATATTTTCTTCTATTAAAAATTAGTAAATAAGATTTAAATTATTCTAATTAATCTGCATTTTCTGATGAGATGACTTTAATCAACTGTTCTACTTCTATACATTTTAGGAATTCAGAATGATATAAATAACTTGAATCTTAAAGCGTTTAAACAGGTTAATGAAAATAAATAAAAATGAATATAGTGAATCATTGTTCCAATGATTTGATAAAAAAACTTTTTGGCTTTAAAATAGTTTTTATGAAAAGCATTAACAAGAACTCTCTAGAAAAAAGTTATGAATTGAAAACCAATGGAAATCAATTGTTTGCAAACTATTGTCAATTGTTCCAAGTAGATATAATTGAAAAATATAAATACACTAAGAGCAACTTATTGGCTTTATCAATTTTGTTAACAGAATATTATTATTTAATTAAGTTTGATATAAAGGCATAACTTTTTTGTCCAATTTAATTTAATGGCGAAAAATATTGCTTAATTCAGTAATACATACATTATTATGATTCAAATGGCCTCACTTAAATATTTTTTTATATCTTTGTAAAAATTGACTAGTGTTTTTGTTACAAATTATTAATCCTTTTCATATAAGTAAATTTTCTATTAGCTGAAAATAGTTTTTAAAATCTTTTATAAGACCAGTCTTATATCCAGTAGTTTCCTCGCTGTTATAACACAAGTAATTTATTTTAAGATTTTAAAAATCTAGATTTTGTATAATCAGCTAGATATTTTAATTAACAGCAAAATCAAAATTCTTAATGTATTCTTCATATCATTGCATGAGTTACTTTCTTGCATTATACCTCATTTTCCATAATATTGAAAACTTATAAATATAAATGTTTTTATTATAAGTGGGCAAATTATATGTTGTGTATTTTTATTTAAGCTTTTATAGTATACATTTGATTCTATTTTGTATACAAATACAACTGTGAAGGAATTGAAACATTTTATAAATGTACTGAAAATGTTATAAACATTAATATTTTACTTTAATTAAAGCAAGTTTTAGTTCTAAGATTTTAATGCTCTCTGCTATTTATTAAAGTAGATACTCCATGTAAAAGAAAGGAAAAATTATGTATAGATATTTCCTTTATATATACATATATATATATATATATATATATATATATATATATATATATATATATATATATATATATATATATATATATATATATATATATATATATATATATATATATATATATATATATATATACACACATTTCATGAGACTTTTAAGCCTATTTATTAAGTTTTTAAATTAATGTCTGATTTAATTAAAGTGTTTCATCTGTAATTAAAAAAAATAACATTTATATAGATACATTTTTTTCTTAATTTATTTTTCATATTTTGCTGAAAATGCAGACACACAGACATACTGATTTCTGTATTTCAGATTTATTAAAAAATAAATGCAGTTTAGTGGAATGATGAACTTTCATTGTAAAAGTATTTACAGTTTTCATTGCAAAAATGATTAATATAGACACGTGATTGCAAAAATGTTTAATATAGATTTTAGCCATAATTCAATAAAAACATGTTTCCAAATGAAACCTAATCTTTTTAAAATGTCACTCATTAAGAAAGATCTATTTTGAATTTTTTTGCTTTGATATACAGTACCATAAGTTAAAATATCAATAATTTCCTATCACAAAAATTGTTTTGACAATCTATTTTGCTGTTTCAGGAGCTGATGATATATACATACCAAAATGGTGGTGCTATGAAATGTTATCCTTTCTAAGAGAAAGTGCCACACCAAAGGAAAGCACTTCAAATCTTTCTGTAAGTATACAAATTTTTCAATCTCTAACTTTCTTTCTCTTTAATAAACACATTCAAATACTTCATTTAATGGTTCATTTTTTATATAGATTGAAGTAGATCCAGATGATATTCAATATCAAGGAATTTCTGAAACACCTCCTTCAAAACGAAGAAAGAAAGCTAGTATAAGTGAAGAGTTGTTTGCTTCTTGTACTGAAGCACTGTCTTCCTTGCAGAGTAAAACTGATGACAAACATGATCATTTTTGCAAATATCTGGCGGAGGAGATGAGAGGCATTGAGCCAGAGAGAAACGCAAAATTAAAAATGCAAATCATGGAACTAATTATGCATGCTAAGTATGATCATTAATGTAAATAAATTTTATCAGTATATTTTGATTCATTTTTGAAAATTTACCTATAATTACACAGTTACCATATTCTGAATATAATAAGTTTTGAAATTTTAAAATTCATTTAAATTTTACTTAGAGAGAATTAAATATTGAATAGTTTTTTTTCCTAAACATAATTTTCTGAAAGTGTGGAAGGTTTAGTTCATTCAACTGTTTATAAAATTCTATAACCATAAGTCTTAATATATTGTAATGATTTTTACATTTTAATAATGCAGTTTCAGTATTTAGCAATTTTAAATTTGTAAATGGCTGTCAAAAATTGTGCATTCCTTGATTTAAAAATTATTTAACTTCAACATATAACAAATTTTAAGTTTGCACACAATTTTATTAGAAAATTACACAAGGACATTCTCTTTATGCTGAATTTAAAACATCAGGATATATGGAATTTAAATAAAATATTTAGGTGAGGTATATAAGTATTTCAACAAAATTCATAGAATGCATTGAATGAAATGGTTTAATATATGAATACATTACAAAGTTAATATTTTAATAACTTATAAGATTAATTTACCAAACCAAATTTTAAAATAAAAGTGTCACTTTAAAAAATTACCAAAACTTAAATTGTCAAAATACAGATCATTTTACACACTTTTACAAAATAATATATTTGTTCAATGAATTAATTTTTTAATTCTTTTATATTTTAGACTACAAAATAATTTATTGTCATAAATAAAGGGTTGTGTGGTGTAAGCACTTTCCACACTCCTGAAAAAGCCATAATGAAAGAAAATAAGATTAACAAGTGATACAACTCTTGTTTTTTTATGAAACTAATAAAATGTTTAATCAAAAAAATTTACAATAAAAAATAAATTTTTATTTACAAAATAGCACAATTTCACAAGAATTTTTCTTGCCAAGGTACCATACCAGTACTATTAAAATAAGTCAAATATTCTTCTCTGATTTGCCGTGCTTCAGTTGAGGAGAAAGAACTTCCTTGTCTTACACAGGGTTTGAAACCCGCATAATTATGTTCTCTCCACTCAGCTGAGCAAACTTCCCCAGTTTCAGGGCATTCTCTTAAGAAACTGTTCATCGGAGCATATATATTTGCTGACGCTGAACTTCGCCTCAAAAAATTATGCAATGCACAGCATGCTAATACGACTGCTTTAACTTTTAAAGCATTTAAAGGGTTACAGGTTTGGAGCACTCTAAACCTTGATGATAGAATCCCAAATGCATTTTCAACAGTTCGCCTTGCACGGCTCAATCTGTAATTGAATATTCTCCGATGCAGAGTGAGATTTCTAGATGGAAATGGTTTCATTAAATATGATTTCAATGGGAAAGCCTCATCAGCAACCATTACAAAAGGTAATTTAACTGTTCTCCCAGGTAATTCTTTTGCTTCTGGCAGATTTAGAGCAGAATTCTCTAGAGCAGCAAGCAAAGAAGACTTGGAGAAAACAGTGCTGTCTGAAACTCTCCCATTCGTACCAACATCAATATATATAAAATTACAGTCAGCATCAACCAATGCAAATAATATTATGCTGTTGGCATGCTTATAGTTGTAGTATGTTGAGCCATACTCTCTTTTATTTTTGATTATAACATGTTTTCCATCTAGAGCTCCAATACAATTTGGGAAGTTCCACTTCTGTTGAAACCCTTCTGCAATTTTTTTCCAATCATCTGCATCTCTGGGTACCTAAAAATAAATAAATAATTATTAGAATTGAAAATGAGAAATATACATGTAGAGAAAAAAATGAAATTAGAGAAAACTTTTTCCAATGACTGAAATATTTTTCTATCAAGTTTTCTTTTAGCAGATTACCATTTCTATGTTCTCAACACAATTAATGTATAAATTGAAAATCAACTTTAAAGATTATAATTTATGGTTAAAAACAAGAAATAAATTCAACTGATTTTTCATTTTTGAAAAATGTATTGCATGTTAAATATATGCAATAATATAATTATAGGATGAATTATATTTCATAAAATTTTATATTATATAATAATTATGTGCTATAATCAATAATTTAGTAACTAAGAAAATGCAAAAGAAAAAAAGAATTAGAAATTAACAAGTTAGGTTTTCCTAAATTTTTAAACTGTTTTGTATTTGATGATTAATATTCATCAAAAAATATGTATGAATATATAAAATGAATATGTATGAATACATAAAAATATGTATGAATATATAAAAAATATGTATGAATATATAAATAATAAATAAATAAAGATAAATTTCCATATTATATAGGAAACATTTAATTCACAACATTATGTAGATTTAAAACAAATTTCACGACCTAGTGGTAAAAAGGATTAAATGTTAAAACAGATTAATATTTTTAAATAATAAATTAAGCAAGCTCACAAATATAATATATATTAAATTAATTATCCTGAATGCAATATAAGTAAAATTAATTAAAAATCATGACAGTAAAATTACAGTTTTAAAAATTAAAAAAATATTATAAACATTAAAATTGCAGCTTTTTAAAAATTACTAGAATAGAATTTATTTAAAACATTCATTATTCAATATTAACAGAAAAGAACCAAATTAAATTAACAATTTCAGCATTATGACAAATTAGTAAAAATGCCCCCAGATTATTAGCAACTGCCAACATGGAAAAGGAAATATCTAATTATTTTGAATGGTTTTTCGAAACTACTGATCTGATTTCAAATGTTGCATAAGTTATGCATGAAAATATCAACTTTTTATATAATTATTTTCATAAGTAATATTTTTTGGAAGCAATTTGAAATAGTTAATTTTTGCTTAATGAATATTGTCATCACTACAAGTGAAAAATACAAAAATGAAATTTTAGCGACATTTATACTTACCTTAATGAATTCTTTTAAAACTTCATAAATTGCTTCACAAGTTTCTGGAATGATAGCAGACAAGCTGCATCTTGTTATGCGAAACAAGTACTCCAGAGATGCATAAGAATCACCTGCAAAATATACATTAATTTAGTTTAGATATAAACTTAGAGAAAATGCAAACATTCTTACTTAGAATATATAATTTCAAAGACATACCTGAAGCTAGATATCGTAAAGTGACAGCAAGCCTCTCTGCAGAAGGTATCGCTTCTCGCATTAATGTGTCTTTTCTTTCAACATATGGTTTCACCTTATTTAGTAAGAAATCAAAACTGTCTTTATCCATTCTTACAAAATTTTTAAAGGCATAAGGATCTGAGATCTCCAATTCTTTTAAAAGGCAGTGGTAAGCACCAAACGATGGCCGATTTGACAGCCAAGGTTTAGTCCACACTGATCTATTATTATTTTTATTTTTTCTTTTCGATAATAATGAAGCAGCAGCCACTACCGTCATTATTGTTACGATTTTTAATTCCTCATTCATATTAAAAATAGAGATTAAATTGAACAGCAACAAAGGAAGCGAAATAAAACAGCAACAAATGAAAACTAAAAAAGCGAAACTACGATAAACGTTAAAATATCGAATCCGAGAAATCGGAACGTGTAAACACCACTCTCGGATCGATCGGACGAGAAACTCGTTTCTCGGTCTTGATGACGTCATATTGCAAATTCGGACGAGAAACTCGGACCGTGTAAACAGGCCTTTACTTTGTAACAAGCACGTACTCACGTACTCGCTGATTACTTGATAACAAGTACGTACTCACGTACTCGCTGATTACTTTGTAACAGACCCGTACTCACTCTGTCTTAGAAACTGGTCAAGTACATTGTACCTGCTACTGTCTGAGGGTACTTGAACTCGCGCTGGCTTTGTTACTGGAAGTACTGAGTATTTGGAAGAAAAAGTACTGATTACAGGTAGTGTAGTTGGTTAATCTGTGCTTTAGGTACCCCCCATGCCAAATCGGCGATAAATGCGCCAAGCATGGCAAACCCAAACTTACGTGATCCTTACGTCATCCGTCCGCTCTTTATGGCAGAGGAGAAAATTTAAAGCGCTTTTTCGCGCATGCTCATTAATCTTTTGTTTCAGCCTTTTCATTGGCCGCTATTTAATTTTAGTTTTAAATAGCGGTATAATTTAAAATTACCGTTGGATTTACGATTTCATTACCGTTGGATTTGCCCTGGAGGTAGGACGATCGAGTGATCTGGCCTTTCATCCGTTTGTGAGTAGAATATTTTTTTGGAGTTTTTTCTGCTTATATTTTAGTTAAAACCTTGAGAACACTATGGAATTAGATTTAGCTGAAGCTTTGAGTTCAATTAATAAATATTCTATTGGCTATTTTAGCATTTTGCCAGTCATGAGGAAAAAGGCTGTGTTGGAATGGTGTATGAAAGAGGGAATGATTGCTTCTACGCATAAATGTCCAAAGTGTGGGTCGCAAATGAGTTTAAAGACGAGGCAGGATAGGACTGATGGTTTTATGTGGTTTTGCAGAAAAAAAGGTCGAGAGAATGCGCACGAATGTTCCAAGAGTGTAAGAGATGGCTCGTGGTTCAGTCACAGCCATTTGAGTATAGTTCAGATTCTAAAAATGACGCGACTGTGGTATGCAAAGGCGATGCATGAGTATATTATGTATGAAGTGAAGGTGTTTGAGCATGCAGTGACTGATTGGTGTATGTTTTGTAGAGAAGTGTGCCAGGAAATTATGATGAATGAACGTGCGGAAAAGATTGGTGGATATGGAAAGATAGTTGAGATTGATGAATCAAAATTCGGGAAAATGAAGTATGGAAGAGGAAAGCCTGTGAAGGGTGAATGGGTTTTCGGCGGTGTTGAAAGAGAATCGGGTAAATGTTTTTTTAGAGTGGTTGAAAAGAGAGATGCTGAGACGTTGCTTCCGATTGTCAGGGACTGGGTATTGCCTGGGACGACTATATATTCAGACTGTTGGAAGGCCTATAACTGCCTTGAAAAAGAAGGTTATGAACATCTGAGGGTCAACCACAGTTTGACTTATGTAGACCCCGAAACTGGTGCCCACACTAATTCTATAGAGGGAACTTGGTCGGCGATCAAACGCGCACTTCGTGGAACGCACCATGTTCCTGGCGAGTTTGATTCCTACTTAGCGGAATATATGTGGCGAAAGCTCCATGGACACGAGCAATCGGACGAAGCCTTCAAGGCGTTTTTGGATGATTTGATAAAGGTGTATCCTCCAGCGGCAAAGTAAACAACGTAAAAGGAAAAAACGGGATCTAAAAATCATTTTCAAGGTAATCAGGTATGTGGAAATTTACTTGTTTACAGTGTATTTCTATTAAACCACTTTAAAAATTATCATACTTTTTCTTCATATTTTAGTGTATTTTTTGTTATATAATTCGTAAAAAGAACATTGTTTTTATTTTGAAACAGTCAAGTTCGTTAAAAACACGGACTTCGTTTTCGTCGCCATGGCGACGGCGTTTTTGAAAAATGAGCCAAGGGGGGACCTAAAGCACATTTTCACCCAGGTAGTTACATTCAAATACTGATTACAAAATACTTTTTACAGGTATTTCTTCCCATCCCTAGGGAGAAGTAAAGTGAAGTGAATTAATCATCAACAAAATTTCCATATTGTGTTATCTCTTGTCCTTTCTTTTTATTGTATTGAAATTTATTTAATGTAAAGATTTAAATATAAAATTTTTCAGTTAAAATATACTATTCATATCTTCCTTGGTGAAAATTGCATATAAATTCAATGAATTGGGATGAATTTGTTTATGAATGAAATAAAGGCTGAAATAAGTTTTCAATATGCCTGAGAGAAAGTGTCTTTTCAGTGACCAGTGGACTCTGGAATAGCCTTATATACGAGGTTTACTCTGAAATTTTTGAGATACGCGCAGACGAAAATTTACAAAATAAAAATAATGGTTTAATTTTAAAGTACAAAGTATTTTAACACAGAAGTTTTTTTACTGACTTACTTCAACTTGTTTAGCGTGGAATAAATTTTAAACAGAAGAGAAAATGGAGTTGACGCGAGAACATTTTCGCGCTTTGATTTTCTACGAATTCAAAGCAGGATTCAATCAAGAAGAATGCGTTCAATGGTTGCAATTAGCATTTGGGGATGAATCTCCAACTCGTGCTACTGTATTCAGATGGTTTAGAGAATTTAGAAGAGGTCGCAATTTTCTTCAGGATGAAGAACACACAGGAAGGCCGCCGTCGGCAGTAATCCCGGATAATGTGTCTGCCATACGAAAAGTGTTAATGAATGATAATCGCTGTACCTAACAAATGATACAGAAGGAACTTAACATTGGAACTGCAGCCATACACAAAATCATTCATGAAGAATTACATATGAAAAAAGTAGTTTGCCGTTGGGTTCCCCATAATCTAACTGAGCATCAAAAAGAGGAGCGTGTCCGAATCAGTAAAGAAACTCCTAATATGCTAAATGATGGTGGCCACCGCATCATTTCTAAAATTGTAACAGGTGGTGAAACGTACATATCGTTTTTTGACGTTCCAACACGTCAAGAAAGCAAAGTAGGGGTCTTTTAAGATGATCCCACGCCTACAGTGGTGAAAAAAGTTATGTATGCCGTTTTCTTCAGAAGTATGGGATTGGTCAAAGCCATCAAGTTGGAAGGACAGAAGACAGTAACAGCAAACTGGTATACCACTAAATGTCTTCCAGAAATTATACAAGAACTGAATGTTAGGGGACTAATGCTTCACCATGACAATGCATCTTCACATACAGACGTATTAACAGTTGAGTTTTTAAACAAAAACAAATTAAAGTGATCAAACATCCGCCGTATTCACCTGATCTAACTATGTGTGACTTTTGGTTATTCTTTAAATTAAAAAAGAACTTACGTAGACATCGTTTTCATCCAGAAGAAGAGATTGATGTGGCTATAAATGAATTTTTTCATCTATTTGAAGAAATGAATAGCTTGAGGAATTTAACCTGTGGAAAATTCGTCTACAAAAGTGCATTGATGCTGGAGACTTCTTTGAACACACCTAAAATTTTGTAAGTATAACTTTAAAAACCTAGTTGTCTCTAAAAAATTTCAGAGTGACCCTCGTATGTATATATATATAAATATATATATATATATATATATACAAGAAATTAAAAATCTATTGAATGGTGAAAAAATAAAAAAACCTAGAATATTGATGTGAAATTGTTACTTATTAAATTTCTACTTAAGTGCTTCATTTATAAGCTGTAAAATTCCTACTTCAAATATTTTGATAGTGATCATATTTGTAAATACAACTTAGTTTACAGATATCTGATAAAAATTATGGTGTGATAAAAATGAAATTATTAACTGCAATCGATATAAATTCATTTATAGTAAAATTTTTATATTTTTAAAAATTTATTAATAGCATTTATTATTTTAAAATATTAAATTTTTATTAAAATTTATTTAATAAAATATTTTAAAATGCCACAAATTTAGTTGCATTTACTGCTTTTGTATGAGATAATTGAGAGATAAATTGATAATTTTTTATATGTTTAAAACTTTATTGATTTATTTATTTTTTTTGAAAAAACTTTCAGCCATAAAATCCTATTGAAATTTTATTATTTCTGTTTGTGTTAAAGTCAGAATATCTGTATCAAATAACATTAAAATTTAAAGGCTAATATAAACTTTTCATTGCATTGGGCAATCACACTGCAATTAAGTATAGTTGAAGGAAGATTTTCATAAAATAAATGAAGTATGCCAAACTACTTTCTAAGTTCTTATTTTTGTACATTTTCCAATTTATTAAAATTTCTTATCTTCGATAATAATTTTTAAAATGCAAAATATTTTGTCTTTATCAATAAAAGCTCTGAGGACTGTAATCAATGGTTGGAATATTTTTCTTTTAAAAAACCTAATTTATTTAAATTAACTTTTTGGATTTGACATGGATTTCATTATTTTTCAATTTGATATCTTGATATATTTTGCATAACATTTCACTATAGAACATTTATTCAACACATATGAGTGTCAGAATCTACAAGAATACTAAATCTATTGTGGAATTAGTAGAATCTGTATGAACCCTATTTTTATTTGCATGCACGCTGGTTAATTTTTTAAATAGAAATTGCTTGGTTTTGTGTCAGAATATTTCAGTAGTTAATTTTATGATTGTTTGATTTTGAAACAATAAATTATTAATAATGTATGTTATATTAAAGAAATCGTTTTTGAAAATAATATTCATACACACACTCATCTGTATCTATATATATTTAAATTTCAACCATATATGATTGATGAAATTTACATAAATTTATATAATTATTTTATGTTATTCTAGGATTTAAAAAGGTATTAGATTAAAGTTATATCATTGTTTGCCTCAAATTTGTTTCATGTAAGATATGTATATGAATATCAACTTCATACTTGTTTGTTGCAAAAGTTTATTAATCTTATTTTCTTTTTTTTAATAATTGGTTTATATTCAAAATCATTGTTTATCTTATGATGGAAAATTGCTACTCTTACAATTTATAGAAAACCTTTTATTATTCTGACAAAATTGATTTTTGAAAAATTTTTTGTACCATCATTATTTGTATTGTTTTGCTTTGTAAAATTGAAAGTTATAAAATTCCATCATTAAGACTACTTTAATATATTTCTTTTTTCATGATATCTCTGGAGATTGATGAATTTTGCTTTCTTATTAACTGTTGGCATTGAATTTATTTTCTACTCCAAACTGTTTGAAATTAATCTATTGATTTTTTGTTCGAAACACATTAGTATAAAATATTAGTTTTTTGTTAACTTTCGTAGTATTCTATTTATTTTTAGCTGGTGACTGAATGATCAGTGGTTTACTGTTTAATTTAGTATCTCTTGCTTTAAACTATAAGTATAAATTGTTTCGATTTAGAATTCATTGTTATCCATAGCAAGGATAAATTCATTCTCATTCAGAAAGGATTACATTGATTTATAAATTGTATATTTTTATTACTTTCACATGCTTATAATTTCTTTTTTGAATATTTTTTACAGTTACAAAAAACATTGATTAATCAATAAGTGCTGATTCATTTGTTTCTATGAGTTGTATTAACCATTATGGTATAACACATCTTTCTTCAAGCTAAGGATAACATTTTGATCCTGAAATAATCAAAACTTTTCTTATTGATTGGATCTCCACACAGCTCTTCATTACATTGTGTGGCTCAGATATAAACATTTGAATGTCATTGAAAATTTCAAATTGAAATTTTTTGCTATTTTAGTAACGTTCTCAAGTATATTCATGCTCATTGATTGTATATCCATGCGAAAATTGTGAGTTTATTTCAAACTTTTTCTCTGTTATTAATTTTCATAGAGTAGATAAAATGTGAATTTTTTAAAGGCAGGAAAGTTTCACCAGTGTTTTTTTTTTATTAATATTATTTGCAAGTTCTATTGGAAAATTATTTTCATTGCATTCTTTTTTTTTTTTTTGTAAAAATTTTAAACTTTGACACATTGGAATAATTAACTAATTTTATCTATAATTTTGATTTCACTTATTACCTGAAATTAACCAATAGTAATATTGGTTCATTCATATATAATTAATTTTAGAATAGAAATTATTAGATTGCATAGAACTCTCTCTAGGTTTGAAAAACAATATTTATGTTTAAATATTATGAAAAAACAATGTTTATGATACTTGTGTGTTAGTCTAATCTTGTGTGTTAAAGACTTAATAGTGTATGTATTGAAAAGTACCTTATTATAATTCTTACAAATGTAGTAACAATTTTGCTTACCATCTGTTATTGCACTACTAACCAGAGGTTTTAATTTAACTATATATCTATAAAATTGAGATTTAGTATAAATTTCCAAACATTGTCATTGCTTATCTTGAGGATTAAAGTGTATCTATTATAGGATTGTGCATTTTATGCTTTGCTGGATTCATATATTCAACCATTCATGTGATATTCATAAATTTGTTTAAAACACATTCTTAATGTGTTTTAAATGCATTTATGAATAATACATAAATGGAATTTATTATGATTTTTTTATGTCAAGCAAAAACTATGCTTGACATAAAAACTCAAAGATATTATGAAGTTTAATTTAAAATTAAATTGCATTTTATTGCAATAAATATGTCAAAATGACATTTTTGAAATCGACTGAAGTAGTAAACTAGTTACTATTTTTAATATTATTTTATTTTCAATAAAAAAGTAAGGCTAAACTTTTGACAACAGGAGTGTTTGGGCTCCGAGGAAACCCCGGAAATCCGGGAATTTTGAACTTCGATACCTGGAAATTCTGGGGATCGTCTTTCTAAAGGAAGTAGGTGTCTAATTAGCCCTCGTGTGCAAAAAATGACCGTTGAGCGACAAACAAACTAAAGGAAGTAGGAATAATAATGAATTATTTATTTTGATCTGGGTAATTTTGTTTGCTTTGAAAGCAGAAAACTCAATAATTAGGTAATTCAATACTTCATAATTGTAATTTTTCATTTCTCCCCCCCTTCTCGAAACTCCAAAATGTCGGTAGTAAATCTGTAATAGTTTCCGGGGATTTTTTGGGGTCCCACAAACACCCCTGTGACTAAAAATTTCACTTTTTTAATCAATCTTAATAAGTCTCTCTTACATTTAAGTAGAAACTGATGAATTATACAAAAGCAATCTCATTTAAATTATTATTCTGTACTCTTTTTCTTCTCTAAATAACACATAAAATATCTATTTTTGTTTTATGCATTCTTTTAAAATTTCCATTAACTTTGCAACATCTTTTTTCTGCAATATAAAATTAAAAATTCATTTTTAGGTGCTTTATTTTATTGATCTGTTAAGAAGTGCTCTTTTGACCCACTTATGCCAGCGAGAATTCTGATTAACTTGTGAACTTGGATTCTTATTCCACATGTTGGATACTGCTCAAGGATTGCCATGTCAAGTACAATTCCTTTTGTCGTATTAACTTTTCTGTTAATTCATTTTCATTCCATATTAGATAAATGCAAGATTCTTTTTCCTTTATTATAAATGAAAATGTAAAAATCATAAAGTATTATCTATGATCTGTTACTATCATTTTAATTGAAAATGAAAGGAACATTAATAAAAGTCATAAGGTTTATAATGAAAGAAAGAAGATATAGATTTTTATATCATCAATATAAATAAAGTTTTTCTATTGAAATTATTAATCAGCCCATAGAAATGGTGATATATAGTAGGTGCTTAATCTAAAGATTAGGGAGTAAAAGTTAAGCTGCCTAGTCTTCTATTTTTGTATTCATTAATTTTTTACTTATGGTAAATCTTAATGTTATCATGGTGGGAAAAAAAAAAAAAAAAAAAAAACATTCCAACTGATATGTCAATGTTTTTTTTTCTTTCTAAATGAAGACTGCAGAAGGTTATTATTGATGGTCTAGTTTATTCCAAGAGCTCCTAGTGAATTATTACCAGCATATACATTCAATAAATGCTTCTTGAGATGCAGTTGTAATTTCGACATTAATGGAAACTATTCAAAAAGTTAACCGTCTTTCAGTCATTTACGTGGTACTATGGTAGCCTTGTGGTTAAGGCATCAGCCTTCCGTTTGGAAGGCTAGGATTTGATTCCCAATGCCACCAAAGACCTACTGAGTACATGCGATATAATTCCTTGTTAAATCCATGGAATCGAAAGTCCTGTGGTGGGTTGTTGAGCGGCTATTGTGGGTGTAATTGTCTGAGAAAATTTCCATTCCCTTCAAATCATGTCAAAATTGCAAAAATGGATCCCCTGGTACCCTCTAGGTTTGAAGAAACAATATTTATGTTTTTTAATATACTTGTGTGTTAGTGACTTAATAGAGAATTATGTATCGAAAAGTACCTTATTATAATTCTTACAAATGTTGTAACAATTTTGCATACCATCTGTTATTGCACTACTAACCAGAGGTTTTAATTTAACTATAAATCTATAAAATTGAGAATTAGATTAGTATAAATTTCCAAATATTGTCTTTGCTTACCTATTAATTACCTAGGATTAAAGTGTACCTATGATAGGATTGTGCTTTTTATGCTTTAGTTGGATTCTTATATTCAACCATTCATGTAATATTCATAAATGTGTTTAAAACACATCCTTAATGTTTTTCAGTGGCAATGCCCTTTTATTTCTTTTTCATATGTATTTTCTCTAATCTTACATATTCTGTTCTATCAAAAGCTCGTGTGTGTGCATGTACGTATATATGTATGTATGTCAACTGCTTATCTGTAAATTACATTTTAAAATTATTCCAATTGTATTAAATTTGTGTGTAATAAATTAATTTGAAATTTGGATCACAAAAAATATAGTAAACATACTCACTTTCAAGGTAGATTATTGTTATTCCAGGAAATGATAAGGCAGTGCTTTAAAATCTTTTTAAAGAATGTAATTTATTCTATTTAAAGTTCTTAATGTGGATTCTATATTTATTCACTTTTTGATACCTCATGGTACTATTTATAAATACTTCATGAATCGCTAATTATTGTTTTACTTAGAATCTGCTCATATTCAGCAGTTACTAATTGTTGAAATTGATATTTCTTACTACAATATATAGAGAATAATTGCTGAAAAATGAATACTCAATTAATCAATGCTCATTAATGAAAGTTCTGCAATCTGATTTTATTAACAGCATAAATTTCTTAACAAAAGTTTTATAAATATTGCAAATATTTATGTAATTTTTCCATATAAAATGCTAACACTTATACAATGAATTGAATATTTTTATTGAAACCACTTAATAGGAAATAATTCTCAGTGTCACCATGATCTTTTTGCAATAATTTCACTTAATAATTGTAAAAGTAGTTGTAAATGTGTATAGCTTTCAATTTTGAATTTAATTAGTGATTTATACTGTAAACAATCGATAAAAATTATCATAAAACAAAATCCACCCAGAAAAATTTAAAATGAGGTTCAAGCTAATTAAATGTGACAATTTTCATTAGTTTCATTGTTTCAGTATATTTATTATTACCATTTCTAGTTTGAACATGTAATAATTTTATACTTATGCCAGACTTATTTTGATTTTCTTTAATACATTATTTATCACTTGTAAACATAATGCTCATAAATTTTATCCAAAATATGTTGATGATGAATCTTGTATACAGAGCCTGACAATAAAAATACTTCCAGGTTATTTTTTAGCATTATTGGTAGTCAAGTACACAAGTCTAATCTTTTCTGTAAGTAGTAATCCATTTTTCTTTATTGTAAAGATAATCGAAATGTTCGTGTGTTCTGAAGAATATTTAGAAATACAGACCATGGAGCTGCTATTTTTTGGAACCTGATAAATGATGATATATAATTTACAGGCTATTGATCACATCAATATTTCATTGTTAGAATGAATTATCATTACATTTTCAACAAAACCAACAATTTCAAATATTATTTTGATAAAAAAACATTTTTTTTTAAATGCTGGGTGAAAGTTGAGAATTTTCTCCCAGACATTCCCTCAAATTACAGCGGTGCGTTTGTTCCAGTGTTAATCTTAAAAAATGTATTTTACGAGATTTAAGATTTTAAAGCAAAATAACTTAAATATTTATTACATAAAATTAAATACCTGTGTATACAATGTTTTTGTAGAATATGTTAAAACTGTTTAAAGTTAAAATATAAAATTTTTCTAGTAATGTTTGCCACATTTCATATACATTTTAAATGCAGAAAATCCCCTATAGCTTTAAATTTTATATTTATAAATGAAAGTAAGTCTGAGGAAATCAAACTAGTCTACTTAAAAAATTCTAATCTGAAATGTATATGGGAAAATTCTGATGCACATGAGCTTTGTTACATTTATTGAAATAGATGTTTGAACTTACAACTTCTTTCTTCTTAAAAATCTTCTTTCTGGTTTCTGTAATTTCTTCAGTTTGCTTAAAAAATGTCAGTATGATTCTTATTCATAGTTAAAAATTTCTTTTATTGCTATGTTTTTGTATATTTTTCTTTGTTAAAAATGATTTAGTATTTCTTTTGTTTTCTAAAGTGATAATTTGATGAAATTAAATTTTTTATTGCTTCCATGTTAAATTTTTATAGGCTGCTAATTTTTTAAGAGCATTCCGAACTATACCAGAGGCGTCTGCTCATGGCCTTATTGTTACTGATCTTAATGAATCCAAGAAATGGGGAAACTTGCCCACACTTGTACAAAGTTGGACACGTTTTATGCTTCAGCAGTTACATACAGTAATTAAAATTTAGTGAATCTATATTTATTAAAAATTGTTATATTTAAAATTTATAAGGATGTATAGAATTTGAAATCACTGTCATAAATTATTAGGATTATATCAGATGTATTTATAAATAAGTCAAAATTTATTATTTTGAGAAAATTTTGAAGCATTTAATTGATTAACTTTTTGCTTTATTAGAAAAAAATGATTATGTGCTTTGAAGATATGAAGCTTATTCGTTATGTTTTTCATTTAGTAAGACTTCTAGTCTATGGTTATGATTATTAACTTAAATGATTTTTTAGTTATATTAAAAATAACACTATATATATTAGAATACTATTAGAGAACTTAAGTAAAATATTAATTATTTTATATTCTAATTTGACTATTACTTGTATTGTATTCTAAAAGATTGTGTGAACATTTTTCAAACATATTTTATTTGCATTAACTAATGGATAAAATAATTTATGAAGTTTTGAGTCGTTATATTCTGATGTTCTTAAAGTTAAAGCTAACATAATGCACATTATAATTGTCGCTTTGATTCATGTGTTAACTTTAGGATTATCAAGAACTTGTTAAGTCTATAAAATAATGTAACTGCTTGATGTTAATTTCCATCTAGTTAATTAAAAGTAGTAACACAAAAGGATTACATTTTATTAAAAAAAGTCAAAGGATTTAAAATAAAAGGAAAGGTCTGATGGAATTTAAAATATTGCATGAACTTTTGCACATATATTTTATCCCATTGTTCTAATTATGGACTATGCAATACATATTAGCTTTGCATTAATTATTTTCATGTATTGGAATGTAATAGCTTATTAGTGCAAACTGCTTACTAAGTAGTTTATCTTTAAAAACTGAAAACCTATCAAAATTTTTAACACATACCTGAAATGGTAAAGTGAAGCTAAATAACCTTTAATAAGATTTTGTCAAAAGAAATCAACTATTTATCTAATTGAACTAAATAGGTATTTAAATGCTTTCAAACACTCTACTGAGTTTTCTAATTAAAATGTTTAATTTATTATGAAATTTTAAAATTTTATATAATTATCAAGTTAACCATGTAATAACAATAAGTTTTAAAATTTTTCAATCACATTTTGAACAATCTTTTATGTACCTATTTTCTAAGCAGAGAATTTTTTAATGGCTAAAAGAAACATAAATTAAGTATTAAATAAAAAAAAAATTCTCAAATTATTGAAAAAAAGGCATTGTATGTTCCTTATGGAAAGTTCTGTTAGACAAGTATTAAATATCTCTTAGTTGCATGGATGTTCTTAAAGAAATCAAATTAATTTTTTAATTTATTCACATTTTAATCAGTCTCCTACAAATTATTCTCCTCTTGTCTAAACTTTTATTAAATATTATGCACATTGCTTAAATTATATATATGTATGACATTTTTTTATGATTTTTTTCGATCCTTTGTTTGCTCCTATTCATAATATGTCATGCTGCAAAAGCTTTTGTCCTAAAAAAGAGCCAGAAGTTTCTTTGGGGAACAAAAGCTTCCCATAAAGCTGTCATTTAACATATTGGTACACCCTGTTAACAAATGAATTAGATGTCTATTTATTACCTAATCTCGTAACTTTCAAAAAATTATTTTTTCCATCTAAATGTTTGATTTATGATCTCTATATTGGGAATATTTTAAGCATTAAACACTATTTAGATAATTATTTTATGGGTGGGGAGGAGAGAAATTGATATATTTAAATACATTATAAAATATTATTTATTAATCAAATATACATTAGATATTCTTAATTTAAAATATAGCTTCTAGTACACTAAGCTAGAATTAATCTATAATGTATAGTTGTAAATCTGCAAAATTCACTGAATCCTTTCACCATTACCTAAAAAATCATTAATATTTTAATAGTATTGCCAAATATCTGATAAGTATTGTGTTATGAATTATCCATTGATTTCATTAAAATTGTTTTGCTGCTTATTTCATAATGAAGATTGAAATAGCCAAATAATTCATTTTATTTTTTATTTATATAGGAAACATTTGAAATAAATGAAAATGTATTGGAAGAAAATAATTCAGAGTGAGTAATCTGGAAGTTTTAAAAGTAATAGAGAAGAGAGGAAAAGTTTCTTATTTCAATCTAAATATTATAAATTAAGAGAAATTCAATCATTAACTTTCAAGCTTCCCAATTTTTAAATAATCTAAGTGCATTACATATTCCTTACCAAATGAATAAATATGATAATAAAAGTTGCATCCTGACATCCTAACATCATATAAATAGAAAAATAGCAAGCAAATGCATCTGTACAAAAATAAAATTCTCAAAGATTAATTTGACAGATTAAATGCACTCACTAAGCAGAATTTTAAAGCTTCTTCTTTATTAAGTCTTACTTTCCTTAGTTTGACTGTGTGTTAATTAAATGTATATGTGTTAATTTTTAATATATTTCTTCAGTAATACTGTAATTAATGTATGACAAAGAAATGTAGAGGTATTTGAAATAATTATATTTTTATATTATGATTTTCTGTACATGCATGTATTTCTCATCAGAAGTGGTCATCAGTGCTGCTCTTGCTGTTCTGTAAATGCAGTTCTTATTCTATGGATATAAATTTTGACTATGAAATAAAACAAATTTCAAATTATTTTTGTTATTTATGCAGTTTGTAAACATAAAAGCTCAAAAATATTTTTAAAAAATAAACAGGTAGATGTTATCTAAAATATGCTGTTTTTGTTTGAAGAAGTGAATATTTTTTAGAAAACTTTTTTTTGGATTTCTCTTTGTTTTTGCTTTATAAATGTTACTCATTCCAAATCACAGTTACTGAGTATTTGAAATGGAAAATAAGATTTTTAATATTTTACTGAATACTCATTAAAGATTAGATTTCAATCATCAATCATTAGATTTCAATGACTTGCATTAAAGCAAATGCTAGTGTAAAAATTTCTTGGAAAAGTGCACAAACTTTGTGTTCTTTTTATAATTCTTGACAGTTGATGATATCCATATACCTGATGTTTAAAAAAATTTTCCAATATACATATAAATGTTGCAATTGAGAATGGATTCTGAGCAGGTGACTGATTTCTTTTATCGAAGATCTATAAGCCGAAAATCTTATTTTACAGAGACTAAGAAAAAAGTTTAAATGCCCATAGCCAAAAGATGCTAACATGCATCACAAAATTTTGGCATCTTTGTAAATGCTATCTTGAAAGTGGTAGATAAAACCAAATTGAAGAAGATTAGTATCACAATCTGAACTTAAAAAAATTTAAAAAAAAAGGATTATCATTTATAAAGATAAAATTTACTATATTATCAAAGTTTGCATGTATAGATATGCAATTCATTGTGTGTGTATATATAATTAATTATCTTAATAGCTTTTGATTGATTGATTCTACTTATTTTAATTATGTTTTTTGATTGCTGAATTATAAAAACAATTGTGAAAGCTAGATTTCTGTTCGATTGGTGGAGAACAATAAATAGTTTATTTTTAAAATACAGTATGTGATCTGAAATTTTTCTTAATATTTTTATGTTGGGA